>PVHX01011292.1:0-41362 GCA_004024805.1 Geosciurus inauris
TGTGGTGTACAGATACAATGGAATATCATTCAGCCTCACGAAGGAAGGAAATTCTCACACTCGCTACAACATGGACAAATCTGGAGAATGTTATGCTCAGTAAAATATGCCAGTCAAAAAATGATAAATACTGCATAATTGCACTTATATGAGGGAGTTGGAGTAATCAAATTCGTAGACAGAAAGTAGAATGGTGGTTTCCAGGGACTGGAGAGAGGATGAATGGAGTGTTGTTTAATGAGTATGGAGTTTCAGTTTGGAAAAGTGAAAAGAATTCTGGACATGGATGGTGGGGTTGGTTGCACAACCACATGAATGTACTTAATGTTATTAAACGTGTACTTAAAATGGTAAATTTTATGTTATGTGTATGTTGCAACATTTTTTAAAATTTTGATTTTCCTAGTGCATTATAGTTATACATAATAGTAGGGTTCATTTTGACATAATCATACAAGCATGGAATGTAGTTTGTTCCACTTCAGTCCCCAGTACTTCCTCTTTCCCTTCCCTTTTCCCCTCCCCTGATCACCCTCTTCTACTCTACTGGTTGTTTTCCTATTTATTTATAGTTTTTAAAAATTAGGGTTTTATAGGAAAAGCTTGCACATATTCAATACAATTTTTTTCCAAATGTTTTTTATCCATAGTCGGTTGAATTCATGGGTGCAGAATTCATAGCTACAGAGGAACAACTGTGTCTCTTTCCTCATTCTTTCCCTCTTTTCCAAAGGATTTTAGGTTAGTACTACACACTTATAACTTTTTTCTCTTTCCACATTTTTTATTCGTGCATTATAGTTGTACAGAATAATAGGATTTGTTGTTAAATATTCATACATGTATAATATAACAATATAATTTGGCCAATATTGCTCCCTAGCACCTCCCCCCTCACTTCTCATCTTCCACTTCCTGGTCACTTTCCTCTACTAGTCTCCCTTTGATTTTCATGAGACCCTCCCCCGCCACACACATTTTTCTTTTCCTTTTTCCTCTCTAGCTTCCATGTATGAGAGCAAACGTACAACCCCTGACCTTCTGAGTTTGACTTATTTTGCTTCACATATGGTTGCTAGTTCCACTCATTTTCCTGCAAATGACATAATTTCATTTTTCTTTATAGCTGAATACAATTCATTTTGTATATATGCCAATCTATTAGTAGATACCTAGTCTGGTTCCATAGTTTGGCTATTATGAATTGTGCTACCATACACATGGATATGCATGTATCACTATAGTATGATTACTTTAATTATTTAGGAAAAATACCCAGAAGTGGTACAGCTGGGTTCTATGCCAAATCTTTTGAGGAAACCCCATACTGATTTCCATGATGGTTAGAACAATAATTTTGATGGACACAAATGAATGGAATTTTTAAGGTATTATAATTAACTGAAATATCATGAATTATCCTCTCATTGGGTTTTCATTTTTTATAAGTTGAAAACAATCTCCTTTAGACCTGTCTGTATATGCTTAGACTAGGAGCAGAACATGTTAAAGTATGACCTTGTTTGGATAAATCCTTTAGGGTATGTATATCTGTGCTGGTATGTGCATCAAAACTTCCAGACGAAATGAGAAGAGGCTATTAACAGTGTTGAGTGTGAAGGCAGAAATTTGATTTGGGGCCATAATGTATTTTATTTTGACTTTTCTGTAGTTTGAATGTGTTACATATGTGTGCGTGTGTCTGTGTATGTGTGTATGTGTGTTTTCATTCACTCAAAATAAAATGCTAAGGGGCTGGAGGTGTAGTTCAGAAGTGTACCACATGCTTACCCTGCATGAGGTCCTGGGTTCAATCCCTAGCACCAAAAATAAATAAAATTAAATAAATAAACAACATAAAATAAAATGCTGGATATGCTCAGAAGAGTAAGACACAGCCCTGGCAGACAATTCCATATAACCTAGGAGGAAAAACTGATGCATACATTATTTAAAAGGCTGCCTGTGCATAATTGGTTAGGAACCTGGGTTCGGATCCTGACTTGGCCATTTCTTAACCATGTAATGATCCCAGGCAAGCTGTTTAACCCTCTGTGCCTTAACATTCATTTGTAAAATGAAGGTAATAGCAGTTCCCACCTGGGAGACTTTTCACGATTATTAATGGAATGAGCACATGGGAAGCGATGAACGGGGCCAGGCATATAGTAAGCTCTCAATAAAGGTTTGCTGCTACTAAAGATCTGAGACAAGCACTCTATGTACCAGGAGAGCTAGGACTTCTTCTGCCTGGGTCCTGGGTACTGAGGCTCAGAAGTGGAGGAGATTGCACTGGGACTAGAAAAATCGGCAGGTTTTTAAACAAGTGAAGAGAAGGAAAGGACACTTCAGGAGCAGGGAACAACATGAGGCTGTGCGACTGCCGGGTCATCAGCCATGCGGGCACCGTGAACTCCTGAACCTGCCTTCCAGGAGCCTTGCAAGGAAATTAAAAAGAAAGAGCAACTTTGTTCATTTTTAAAGTCCAGTACGTAATTCGTGTAAAGTCTGACCCTTCGTATGGCATTTCAGACTCACTTGTTAAATTTCTTTTTTATGGTCTTCTTGGTAGAAGTTCACACCTGATCAAACATCTGTAAATGAGCCAGTATAAAAAAAATGAAAATCCTGAAATATGAGGCAGATCCCCAGGCAGACCTCCAGAGCACAGATGTGCAGTGTGCTTCAGCCCTCACACCTCTCGAAATCCAATTGACACCTGCTGCGGGGGGCCTGGGAATTTACTCCATGGTTTGTCACTGGGAGGTGACCTATGACCTGTTTGGCTCAGCACCCACTAAGTGAGATTCAGAGGTAAGGGTCCAACCGGTCACATTTTCCCAGCTATCCCCAAAGTTGAGGTTAGACCATGACCTTGGGTTTCTCAACTTCCAAAGTCATGTTTGAGACTCTGCACCAAGATGCTCTTATCTAAGAAAACTGGTTAGACATCATTACAACTTGAGCATCCCTAATATGAAATATGAAGTGCTCCAAGATCTGAAATGTTTTGAGTACCATCAACACATCACAAGTGGGAAACTCCACACCTGACCTAATGAGACAAGGCACAGTCCATTTTTTTAGCAGGTGCACTAAAAATGTATAAAATGATCATTGGGCTATGTGTATGAGGTGCATATGGAATACAAATCAATTTCTTGTTTCAATTTCACTCCCATCCCCAAGATATCTCATTGGGTATTTGTGAAATTCCAGATCCTTGAAAAAAAACTGAAATATGAAACACTTCTGGTCCCAGGCATTTCAGATAAAAGATACTTAAATGGTATTTCTTTTTTTGTAGGGGGAAACTGGGTTTCTGAGAAATCAAGCAATTTGCCTGAATTCCTGATTAAGATTTGGATCCACACTTTGGATCCTCATTGAGCACTCTTTTCACTGTAACCTGGGGCCTTCTCTGAGAAATGCCTGAAACTCAACACACCAGATATCAGACTGCTAGACTCAGAGCTTGGAGGTATAAGAAGTCCTGGACTCCTAGCCCTGCAATCTCCAACCCATACATTTGAGAAGCCTGCCATGTCTGGAATCACAGACACAACCAGGATCCTTTAACAACTGAACAAGTCACATGTTGCTGGGAGCCTATCCAATATCTTTCTCCCATCTCCCAATCAAACAGATACCTGGATAACGTACTCTGTTGAAAACCTTTTCCTTTCAGCCCCCTTGGCAGATGGGGTGACTGATGAGATAGATAAGCATAAAGGAAAAATAAAGCTTTCAAGGAGAACTTTCTGCTTTTTCTATCACCCTTCCTTGTCAAGCTGCAGGAAAAGTAGATATGATGACAGGAGCCCCAGCAGCTACCTTGAAACCTTAAAAAAAAAAAAAAAAGCAAAAGCTAAATCTTTATGTATTTAATGGTTAGTGCTCCATTTCTAGAAGCTGCATACAATTCCTAATTGATACACTAAGTATTAGGACTACCAAACATATGACAATTGTTCCTATGTTTCCTTATACTGGAGTGTTTGGTGAGAATCAAATTTAATTGAAAGAATAACTGAATAAAACTAGCTGTTCATCATGTATGTTTTCAACAGGAAATAACCAAAGTACAGCTGCTATTATAAGGGCATCTATAAATTTTTTATTTCTTTTTACATTAAAAAAAGATGTGATGGTTTTTACTTTTGATAAGGCTAAAACTCACTGGTCTCATTTAACCCTTTAATTGACTTTCTAAGGCCAGTTCTCTGGACTCACGATGTGGTTCTCTTCCTAGCATCCTTCTGACTGCTCCTACAGACAGACTACCATCAAGGAGTGAGTGAAAATGGAAGGCTCATTTTGAACAAAAGTCCTGGGACTTAGGGAAAGCCAGCACCCTTCAGGAAAAAGTCTTGTCAAAGGGCAGGATGTGCAGCCAACACTTGTATTACACTCTTGAGTTACAACCACTCACACATGGGAAAAAACCCTGCAGTGGGCTTCACAGATAAAAGAGGGAGGAGAGATAATGTTGAGAGAGAGGGAAGGTGAAGAGAGGGAGGGAGGAAAGATGAGACACTGGGTAGTATTACAAAGAAACGAACAAACATTTCTGTGAACTGGAAGTCGGAGGCACGATTTGCTCCCATGATTTATAATAGTCCGTGAAAGAATCAAAAGAGAGCCACCATTTCCTGGGTGACATTGTGAGTTTGAAAGCAAAATGTACAGTCACTTCCCACCCAGTTACAGAATTGACTATAACGAATAATTTTGTATTAATTGGCTGCGAAAATGCATAGCATTTTATAGCCCCTGAATTTCTTGCTTGTGTTTAGGGATTTGTTAATTATAAATAGCACATTATATTTTAGAGTCTGTCTTTCTGTTTTTTCATTAGAGTAAACCCTCAACAATTTCAAGTTCAGGCAGAAGAGAAATCTGTAATATATATGTATGTGTGTGTGTATAAATATAATGTCATAATTTGTAGTATATATAAATATATATAATTTATTTAAAAAGAAGACTGTTGATTCAGTAATACAAATTAATAGCTAGCTCAGTGTAGCCCAAGTACATATCGTGTCAGATTCACATCCACAAGCAGCATATGATAGGAAGAACTAGTTTGTCTATCTACAAATTCTAGTAATATCCTTGAGTATTTTCTCTCTTACACACGTTAATGACCAATCTGCAATCTTGTTTACACTAATTTTTATTTTACTTTTTTTCATAGTGTTGGAGATGAAACCCAGGGTCTCACACATGATAGGCAAGAGCTGCTGTCTCCAGCACAACCGATGACACATTCATACACGGCCTGTCATTTTGAACTTTCAGAAAACCAGGGATAGAAGGTTTCACAGGCTGCTAGAGAGAACAAAGATAGACCACATACAAAGGATTGGAATCTGAATTCATTTGGATGTTTCAACAGCAACATGAGAGCTAGGAGATAATGGAGAAAGGCTTTTTATATTCTGAAAACAAATGATTTCCAAACTAGATAGATAAAGTCAAACAACCTATTAGCCAAGTAGCTATGTAAAATAAAAACATTTTCAGAAATGTAAGGTCTCAAAAATATTATAACCCCCCATCATTTTTCAAAAAACTACTGGGAAATATATTCCATTTAAACAGGAGTAAAACAAGAAAGAAAAGCAAAGTATATCCAACATAGGAGACAAGATCTCTCCAGACCTAAGAGGAGTTGCTCGGGTACTATCTGTGCTTCAGGCTTAGAGGGTAACTAAATACTGTAGAGTGGAATGAAGTCAAGAATGGTGAGAAGTATCTTGCATAAATTTCTTCAAGAAGAAAAATCGATAGAATAATACATCTGAAGGTATATAAGAAAGGATTTAGACAAGTACTATATAGTTTGACTTTGAACTTGTGATGTGCTTTTAAAAAATGAGTGAATTTTTTTAATTCTAGGCAATAATAACTCCTGGAAAAAGAAAGAGTAAAGCAAGAAATAATGCTCTATATTATTTGCTTTCATGACTAGCATTTTCAAGATCACAGTAATTGAAATAACTAAATTTTTATCAAAAATTATAATTCTTTTGAGAGAATGGGACCAGGAAGCAGGAGAATTTAAGTACTTGCATTAGGGGTAGAAGATGAAAGAGATCTAACTCTTTTTACAGAAGTGAGTTTTGAAAATCTAAAAGTGAAAAGCAAAAAGAACATATGCATGTTATTTAGCCATATGAAGGTGTAGCTAAATAAAACAAAAGAGTCTGATGAAACAAATGAAAATGTTAACTTTGGTGAAGGGGAAATAGGGAAAGGAAGAGTAGGAAAGTGCTATTCTCACCAAAAGCTGTATAGAACTTTATGACTCTTGAAATCATATTAATGCATAATGATTATTGAGAAATAAAGATTATGTAAAATATTTTATACATTCCAAACATACAATATTTTAATCATGAATGGGTTACCCCAATTTACAGCGTGATGATTTGAGACCCTACTGTATCACCTGAATAATCTGAATCTTTTTAATGATAGAGAAGCTTCTCATATTTATACTCCTTTAATTAAAAGAGAAAAAGCTATGGGGATGCTGATAATTATTAAGATGATTAAGGAAGATTTGAAGTGCAACCTTTCTGTTTCCCGTCCCTGTGGAACATCAGGAAGAGTTTAATTAAAAGCTCGAATTTGAAACAGATTTGTTCAAGCAATGCAGCATTCAGATATTTGGAAATACAAAATAAATAAAGATCTCACAAAATGACTGGGTGATCTCCCTTGCCCTGAATTACAGTGAGTTCTTCCACCCTTGCTGGCATCCCAGGGTCTACATTTGTTCTTTCACTTAGCATGAATTTTCCATATTTCCTCTTCACTCATGGCCCAGACAGAGCACCTCATAAACTTATGGTTTTGGCTTTTTGTACCCCGAATCAGATCTCAGGTGGAAGCAGTCAGACTGTGGGTAGCTCTGGCTCCAGTCATCTCTGGCAAGACAGATGTCTTCATTAGATCACTATCTCTGCACAGAAGCCTCACTATTTCTGGGCTCTCAGACAGCTAGGTTGTCTTCTACACCAAGTTATTTTGTCAATTTTGAACACCCCTCACACTGGCTCTATTGATTGATCATTTTAAAGATGACTTGTCCTCCTTTGGCCCTCTTACACCCAAGAATGACATTTCTTCTCCACACCCAGCACCTGCTACAGATGAAGTAACCACATAAAGGACATTCCAGTAACTGCTTAGTTAACACCTAAAACCCAGGTCCCCTGATGCTCCTGCTCTACAGTCCCAGCATGGTCTGCTGTGGGTGGAGGCATGTTTATGGAGCCAGAGAAATTCCAGAACATTCCAATCTAAAGAAGCTATGAAAAGGTGCAACTTTGATCCAGCTAATGAGAAACCAAGTCCTTATTCATGCAACAAGGCATTCAGTAATTTTTGTCACTCTATGCTAAAGAAAGAAAGCATGAAGTGTTAATAAAATCCAAGGGTGAAATTGTGGCAAAAAGAATAATATGCTTTTCTGCCAAGTGTGGTGGCACACACCTGTAATCCCAGCATCTGGAGAGGCTGAGGTAGGAGGATCACAAGTTCAAAGCCAGTCTCAGCAAAAGCGAGGCACTAAGCAACTCAGTGAGACCCTGTCTCTAAATAAAATACAAAATAGGGCTGGGGATGTGGCTCAGTGGTCGAGTGCCCCTGAGTTCAATCCCCATTCCTCCCCCCAAAAAAAGAATAAAATTATTTTCTTATTCCTATTTTCCTTTCTTTCCTTATCCCCTCCCCAAGTGCTATCTACAGTTGGATCTCAAGTGTCCCCTAAAGGTCCACATGTGAAAGACTTGGTCCCCAGTGTGACTCTGCTGGGGACCAGAGCTTTTAGGAGATGGGGCCTAGTGGGAAATCTTTAGGTCATTGGGGGCATGTCCTCCACTGGGATGGTGGAACCTTGGTCCATTCCTCACTCTCACTTCCTGGCTTCCTAGCCAGAGAGCAGTTTGGCTCCTCTATCACTCTTTCCCACCTTGATGTGATCCCCACCCCTGCACCTCGCCCAGAGGTGGGTCAGTTCAATCATGGACTGGGTCCTCCAAAATTGTGAGCCAAAATAAATCTTTTGTTCTATAAAGATGATAATGTCAGGTATTTGTTATAGGACACACTAAGTAAAAATCACACAACAGAAATCCATCCTTTAGATTTTTTGATCTGTTGCTAAAAAGGCCAAGACACTTGAACCAACTCCAAAGCTCATGATTTAGAAGATATCTTGAGGGAATCTATTTTGCCATGATGAATCAAGTAGTGAAGCCTAGCCTGGTCTCACTTTCTAAGCAGTATACGTGTATCAGCACCACATGAATGGAAAATTAGCAAAGGTCTTTATGGTGACAGAGCACGAGACTTCATATTCTTCTAACTCAAGAAACAATTTCCTAAGTTAAAGCTTTTTAATACAAATAATTCAAGCATACTACAACTATATATAATTGAGAATATGTTGTAGATCAGTAGTATGGTGAACTTATCTTTTCAATTAAATTTTACTAAACAGAGCATTTTTTTAAAGAACTTTATGTGTCCTGCAGGTATAGATATGAAAACTCAAAATACATTGGAATTCAACACTTTAAAAAAAAATCAAAGAATCCTTCAGGTTACAGGGACCACGTGAATGCATCTCATTCTGTCTTCTTTATGATAGCTCATCTAGCCACGAGCTGTCTACTTCACGAGCCTGTTCCAGTATGGAATGGTCTCAGAATTTGGAAGATGTATTTTTATATACCAAATGATTACTCCTGGTCTCTTGTCTTTCAAACATTAATTTTTAGGGACTTCCTAA
The DNA here is from genome assembly GCA_004024805.1 of Geosciurus inauris. Taxonomy (NCBI): domain Eukaryota; kingdom Metazoa; phylum Chordata; class Mammalia; order Rodentia; family Sciuridae; genus Geosciurus; species Geosciurus inauris. Next base: position 8,807 of record PVHX01011292.1, read on the forward strand.
GGATCAAGCAGTGGCCAGTGGCATGGAGCCGTCCCCTTCTTTTGGCATATTTTCTCATTATCAATTAAACACATTACCAAACACCTTGTGGGGTTAAGGGACATTAAAACACTTCTTAAAAAGCTGTGAAATAATCCACATATCCAATAGGTCTAGGAAATATATATTTCTTGTGAAAGTTCAAAAATAGTACCAAGATTCTCTGGTGGCAGAATTGTAAAAGAGTAAAATGCTTCAGGTTACAGACAGATATAGTAAAAAGCAGAGAAGATTTGGTAAGTGAGAGGAGGGGAGGCACTCTGGGTACACAAAGCCATGGCCATTTCACCAGGAAATGGTTTTCAGAGTATGGCATGAAACCAGATCCGTGTAAGGCATTTGCTTAAGTCAATTTGGTCCTTGATGCACTGTCCTTTCAGCCACTGAGAAAATTACTCGTTCCAACTCGGAGGAGACAAAAGCCATACCCAGAGTCACTAGGTCATTACCAAAGATGAGAGAGCATGGTGAAAATTAGAAACGGCTTAAAGAACGCCCAAACCAAAGCAGCCCCCTAACCTCCAGCCTTGCCTACTGTATAATGAACCAAATGATAACCCCAGCTAAAACAAATTTCTATGTAAATATCTTTCCTACCTCACAGGAGGGAAGACCAATTTCGTGATACCTAATACTTCCAAGTTGCAAATGTGTCAGATTCTGTGATCTAAAAGGTGGTCCTCGTAAAGCCCACCATGTGGTTTCAGAGATGAGAGATGCAGGAAGAATGGGTGAAAACCAAATGAGGAATTTGCTCTTTCTGGTCTCTTTGTCAATCTTCGTGATTCTTAAAGAACTGGCTCCATTAACTAAGTAAAAGTCAAAGGCTGTTACCTTTTAAAACAAAATAAAGCCACTGTTCAGCCTCAAACATAAAAATATTTTCCACTGCTCTAAGATTCTGGCCGCAAGGAGAAAGCAAGAGTCTGGAAAGCCCCACAAAGCTTCCAGCATTAAATGGAAATTGAGACAGGTGGGAAGAATGCCAGGAAAAAGGGGCTGCTATGAACTTGGGGGCAGGACACACCAGAAAGTCCCACCTTCTCCCCTAGAGTCTCAAGTGCATCCACTACCTCCAGGGTTGGTGAGTAGGAAGCCCCCCAAGGACAGCCATTGTATCAGAGAAAATAAAAGTCACACTGGCTTTGTGGGGTTGCACTTAAATATAAGGATCATAGGTTTTGATTCTATAAGTCAGAAATGAGGCTTCAAAAAAGAAAATCATGGTTGGTTCCTATGTCAGTGTTATTACCTTTTCAATAGCTGTCATTCACAAAGGGCTTACTCTGGGGCTGGCACGGTCCTTATTGAAAGCTCACCTCTACTTGATATATGCTCGATTTCCCTGTTTTCTATGCCTAAGTAGCCTGGAACACAAAACACTCAAGTACTAAGGCCAAGGTCAGGGAGTAGTAAATAGCAGAGCTGATATCTCTATTTTTCAAAGTGAACCAAGGGCTGGAGGTAGTGGTAAGGTGCTTTCTTGGCATGTAAAAGGCCTACAGTTCTATTGCCTGCTATCGCCTGCTCCACCAAAATAAAGAAAATCAAAGTGACCCAGGTACCACGGTTTGACAAATAGAGTTCCTGTACTTATGTGGGTTTGTCTTTGTGAGTTCCAACAAATGGCATCTGACACTGGGAAGCAATAGTCTTTGCAGTACACTTGGTTTCTTTGTGTTTGTTTCAAGATATTTTTCAAATGTAAGTCATGCAGTGCAATGAAACCCTTTTTTTTTTTTTTTTTTTTTTGGCAGAATGAGAAGTGTTTGGGTCCTGGCCCCTCTAGAGCAGCCATTTTTATGTGTTTTATTTAACACATCATGTATGTATTGTCTGAAGAAAGAACTATTTAAAAAAAAACAAGTGGGATAATGCCCAGCCTTGAGGAGATTCAAGCTCTTTAATCAGGTTCTCTGTGGCCTTGAGCCCACCTGATTTTCACCCTCCTCTTTTGTGATGTCCTATTTGATGACACTGCAGGTTGGTCCCTGCACCCCCTCCTGTCTGTGACTCCTCATCCCCCTCACTCCACTGGCTCCCTAGTCATGTGCACTCTGGAGGAAGTTGAAGCTGGGAATCACCTGGGGGTCCACGGAATGGATTTCTCTTCTGTACTAGTTATCATAGTAGCCCATATTCGCCATGCACCTGGCAGACTTCTCCCCAGTGTGGAAACCAAGTAATTCCACATCTGCTTTTTCTTGATCTTCTAACCATCTGTCAGGCCCCCGCTTCCCAATTGGCAGACTTTCTGGTACCTCAGTCTTGCTTGGCCTGAACCACTCATGCCCAGTCCCAAGAGGCTAACCCCAAGGGAAAGAAACTGGAGAACATCAGCAGTGCCCCAGTGTTTGCCACTTCACCTTCTGTTGCTGCCTACCCATTTTGCTATCATTAGCACTCAGCAGAATAAAGTCTTTGCTGGTTGCCATTTGCATATACCATACAATGCTCTAAAGGATGCTCCCTTTCCCTCCTGTGCTACAATCCACCAACTGAGCTCACACTCTAACTTCTGAGGCTTCATCTGTGTAGCTTACTCTATGCAAAGCCAGTCAAAAAACACACTTCATGTACCAGCCTTACCTACAGGCCAGGCCCCATCACCATGCATATAAAAATACAGGATGCCCAGTTCTGTTTGAAGTTTAGATAAGCACGAATACCTTTTTAGTACTATAAGTTAGTCCCACATATGAACTGGATATACTTATACTAAAAAGAATCCATTATTTATCTGTCATTCAGATTTTATTGGGGGGGTCTATATTTTCTTTGGCAACACTGACCTTGACCCTGCCTATAGCAGGAGGCCGGGCTTTCTCAAGGACAGACTCATGGGATGCTTTCCAAACTATAGACCTCCATTCATCAGATGTGTTTTAATAACTTTAAGCTTCACTGGGGAGGAATGAAGATCTCATATCATTTCTCTCTAGAATTCCCCTTGTGAGGGATATTTTCAGCATTAACACACTAACACTATGGAGAGAGAACTTTCTGATAAACACAAACAACACTGTCTATTTCAGAGGCAATATCATTTGTGACTTTTTTTCATTTATACAACCAAGAAGGGCCACTCAAGCAATTCCTTTCAGCAGGATCACTGGGCCCAAAATAACTTCACGCCTTCATCCAGACAGAAAGACAGTTATCAATCTTCAAATGCTGGCTTTTCTCCCTAAGGCACTGCCTTACTGAAAAACCCACTACTCTTCCTTTGCAACTGCATTACCTGAGCTCTTCCCAATAAAGTGTCACAGTTTCAGCAAGAATGAATGGACAGCTAACTAAGACCTAAGTGCTGGGGACATGTTCCAGCAAGATGTCCACCTGTGACATGTAGGTCACTCACTGAATGCAGCTGTCATTTGGGGAAGTGTATTTGCTGAAAGTCAGCTTGCGCTCCCTTGGATAATCCCAGGGAGGGAATAACTTTTTTCTTCTCCCCTAAGTGTTGTCAACTGGCCAAGACATGAATCGACAGGGCACGTAGAAGGATGTCCCTGTCAATCTACTGCCCCAGAGGAATTTTTAATTTTGCAGAAATGCACTTTTCCTGCTTAGAGTAACTCTGTGTTCCAGGAGAATCACCCAGTATAGTGGGGAAAGAGGATGCAAAAAGCGTAGGTCAGATGTTAAGTCCCAAAAATCCAGTTTTCCTTCATCGCACCATTGGATAAGAGTCCAAAGAGCCATGAGAGCAGAGCAGGGCTCTATGTGGTTAAAGGCTAGGGCATTCACTTAAGAGCCTAATTTTGAAGCAACATTTTCTTACTCAGCACTTTTAATCAAAATAATCAATCCAGTGTCTGAGGAAAAACAGGGAATGAATAGGGCAGTGTAGGAATCCCTTGTTGCTAATGAAGTATTTTAAAATTCAAGACAGTAATGGCCTGTATTATTTCATACAGAGGAGACCCTTACCATGGACCTCCATAGCCTGTTTTTTTTCCTTATGTGCAAGAGGGAAAAAAACATAGAATTTATGCACCTTAAGAAAACATGAAGTGAAAAATTATCCATCAGCATAGTAAAGACTCATTTCCAGGAAACGGATTTTAAAAGAAAATTCTTGATGTCCTGAGGTTGAAACCAGAAGGTGTCATGACTTTGAACATGAAGGATGAAAGGACCCTGTGTCCAGGTGCGGGTCAGGCTGGCTGTGTTTCAGCTGTTACAGAAGGCTGCTTAAACTCCTGGTTGTGGTCCAAGAATATCCTGGCAGTTAGTATCCTGCATTAAAATTTATAAACCACGAAAGACCTTTTCTCACAGAAAAGTTAATTCAGGCTGGATAGCCTTTTTTAAAAAGTCCTTAAAAGAAGGTAGTCATCAGAAGAGGTTATATGGAAAACTAGAGTTAAGTAATGCTTTTCACTCCCCCTAAACATACTAAAAATACAGCAACAGGAATTTCAGAAGGAAGAGAAATGAGAAATGGTACCAAGCATAAATTTATTTCTAAGAAGTCCCAGGAATGAGCCCTAGAATTGCCAGAATTAACTTTTAATGGTGACCGAAAAATGGAGGAATATTAGCAGGAAATGGGACCTGTCCAAAGGATGGAAACAGGCTGCACTATGGTGTCCTGGGCCTGGGCTGGCTCAGAGGTTCCATTCTCTCTAGATTCCAGTTAGACAGGTCTAAAAAGGGCCCTGACCACTAACCCAAAGCCCCTTACACTCCTCTCTCTGCCTGGCCACTTTCCTTCACTCCCTTCTGGACCCTTATGGAGTGTTTCCTCTTTGCCATCCTGAGTTTAGACATGGTGATCCTTCTGATGCAACTGAAACTTCAGTTACTCAAAAAGGCTTTTCTTAAAGTCTAGAGGTCAGGTTTAAAACCTCCTCCTCTGGAGTCCTCCAGCACCTGCTCTTGTCTTAATCCATGGCAGTCTTTTCAATCACCTGACTCCTCTTTAAGATTTGAGGGTGGGTGCTCATTTTTTTATTGACCACCATATCCAACCTCCCTCCACTCGTCCACCCAACACACTGGGTGATCAGTGAACACTGGGAAAATAAATGTGTGTCATTCTCTATGATTCCAGTTTTACATGCTGTGTGGGTCAGCTTTCTATTACTATAATAAACACCTGAGCTAGTCAACTTATAAAGAGGAAGGGTTTATTTTGGCTTATAGTCTTAGAGGTTCTAGACCATTATTGACTGGTCTCATTGCTTTTGGGCCTATGGCAAGGCCTATGGCAAGGCATCATGGTGGGAGTGTGCAGCAGAGCAAAACAGCTCACCCCATTGTGAAGGAAGTGGAAAATAGGAAGAGGAGGAGCTAGGTCCCACAATTCCCTTCAAGAGCACACTCCCAATGACCTGAAGACCTCCTTCTAGGCCTCACCTCTCAAAGGTTCTACCAACTTCCAATAGCACCACACTGATGACCAAATCTTTAATACATGGGCCTTTGGGGGAACATTCCAGATCTAAACTCTAGCATATACCCATTTTATCTTTTATTTGAAAAGGGCCTGAAGATTTGTCTCTGAAGTTGGAGTTTTAAAGAGTTTGGTGAAGAAGATAAAGGAGCACAAAGAAGAGGGTAACCATTAAAATAGATGGCCACAACACTGTCCCTCTACACAGTAGTGGGGTCAATAGGCAATCCTGCTGATGCCTGTCGGGGACACCACTTCTGAGAAGTTTAAATGAGAATAGAAAAAGCCCTAAACAGACCTATAGGTCAGTGAAGAACACCCTGCCTCTGTACCTGCAGAACACACCCAGCGGATTAGTGTCCAAGACCCATGCTAGAGTTGGCCTAGTCTTGTTTTATTCCTGATTCACATAATCAGACATTTCAACCTCAAGAAAATAATAAAATTCTAGATAATATTAATAACAATAATATTAATAATGCACGTAGCTGCCATTTTTTAAGTGCTGACTTTGTACAAATGTTTTATACAGTGTCTGTTTATCCTCCACAAGAACCAGTTGACGGCAGTGGCACTAACCCCATATTTCAAATACCTACTCAGCAAGCCTGGTAAATGTATATAGCTTCCACAGCTAATCATTACAGGCATAGGAAATTCCATTTCTTTGGCCTCTGTAGAACACTGTGGATATCTGGATGCTCAGGAAGTATTTAATAAATCCTTTTGACTTTGGCCTGAGCAAAGTAGAACAAGTCCTTGTATTGCTTCCACCTGGGCCCACACATGAAGATAGAGTCTGCCTGCGTGGACCCTGGTCTTGACAGAACCCATCAACCAGCTCTGCAGTGACCCTAGTAATGCCATCCTCTGCCGGACCATGCTGAGTGAACTCTGAGAATGGCAAAGCTGATGGGGTCTTGGGACAGTGTTGGATCAGAATTCTGGAAGGCTGCCAAGTCCTCCACTAAAGCTATAAAACTGAAAATCTAGGTTTTGCAGGAAAGGCCAAAGGGACTGGACGGGTGCCTTGGTTCTCCTGAGAGTGACCCCATGTTGCATAAAGTTTGGGCTTCCCTCCACCTAGTCTTGGCTGTTCTTCCCAAAGTTTTGGCTGAGTTCCTTCACCTGCAGCCTTCCTTGATCTCTGTCCCCATTTGCTCTCTCCACCTATTTGCAGACATGTTTAGGGTTACTAATGTGGAGTTAGATTCCATTCAACTTCTTAAGTAGATTCCAAGAAGGTTTGCTTTATTATAATTATTCAGAGAAAGGCCCTTTTACCTGTTTTAACCTAGAGCAAAGTGTTTCTCACTCCAATTCTTCTTTAAACCGTCCACTATGCTTTTTCTTCTTGAATTATTTTTAATCTGTTGGTTTTATCCTGCACAAATCCACTTTTGCACCTCAGCTACACATTAGGTCTCTTATCACAAACTGTAAAAGAAGCTAACCTTCTAGCAGAAAAAGGTTTCTCACTCAACAGGGTATGAGAGAGAGACATGTTTAAACCCATGACACATTTCTTAGTTCAGTCTTGATGAAGTCCATGCAAACACAAATTTAGTGGCTGAGAGTGTGGCTCAGAGGCAGAACACATGTTTACCATATACGAAGTCCTAGATTCAATCCATAGCACAAAACAAAAACACAGAGGCAGTGTTATGGTGAAAATGGAAATATGAACACAAGACTATAACTCCCATAATTTTCTGTGAATCCACAATCCCCAGACACCAACAGATCTCCAAGCACGTAGCATTTACTCAAAACAAAGAACCATCTAAGTAGTATGGGTTTTCCTCAGCCTCATTCTAAAGTCAAAGAAACTTAAGTTGTCACAAGACTAACTCAACTCTAAGAGGTTCAGAGATGAGTAGTCAGCCTGGAAAGAGGTCAAATATTTTAATGTATTTTTTATAGTCTAACCAACCTCCAACAGTGACACAATATCATCTTCTTTGGACTTCTCTGTGGATCATTGTGCATATCTGGACACTCGGGAAGTACTTAATAAATCCTTTTGACTCTGGCCTGAGCAGAGTAGAGCAAGTCCTGGCCTGTTGGCATCTCCTAACAGGAGCAAGTATAAAGGGAAGATGAGGGGAAGTGAGCCCCTCCAGTGGCTTTTCCTGGGTCAGTGCTAACCCCCCTTCCCACGGGAACCCCTGGAGGGTCTTTAAAGACACAGATTCCCAAGTCCCACCTGAGCAGTTTCCACTTCAGGATCTGGAGTGGAGACTGGAAATCTGTATATTTACTCCCTGGTGATGCTTATTTCCAGTGGTTCTCATCCCTAATAAATAATAAAAATCACAGCATCCCATAACTTGCTCAAAGTCAAGGTCGCTCGTCTAATGTGAGTGGCAAAACCCAGATGAATCCCAAGCTCCAGACAGCATTGACCTTTCTACTTGAACCTGGCAACTCGTGAATCGAAAGCCACCCTAATATCATGGTGACAATGGAATGCAATGGAATTCAGAGGCTCCTGGCCACATGCACTCTTGTTTACAAACCCGCGCCAGCAACACCTGGCAGCAGGAGTGACTGGGTGACAAGAGAAAATCTCACAAACTGTTCCTCCACTCAGCACATACAAGGCTTTCAATTAAACCACCCGCTGCCCTGCCAGCAAGGGCAGGCCAAGGAATTTCCATGATGCACAGTCTGTCAGTGTCCCCTCACAGGGCTACCTCCTCTCAGATGGGTGAGGAACACAGTGTCCAGAGCCACTGCCTCAGGGACAGACAAGGGTGACCCTTCTAGGGAAGGCAGAGTGTGCCACCACTGCACATGTCCCCTCCCCCCAGTATATCTGACTGGCCAGGGGACAAGTGCTGTGTTTGGTCTGCCTGGGAAATCTAATGGAAAGAACTATTAATAGACATATTTATTTTATCAAGGAAAATATGCTCTTAAAATGTTCAAGAAAGGATATTGTCTGGTTCCCAAGGAAAAGCTGGAGAGACCTCTGGGAGAACACACACACACATACACACACACACATGTGCGCATGCGTACACACACACACAAAGTGAGACACTACACACGTGTATACTCTGGATACTGTGTATGTGCATATATGTGACTACAAATCTGTATGTTACTTAGGTAAGCTTATATTCACAACTACAATAGTGAATATTAACCTTTATTTTTCTTTTAGCAGGTTTTTTTTGTTTTTTTTTTTAGCAAACTTTAACCCTTCATTTTCCACTTGCAGGAGGTAATGAATATTCCAAGGTTGGTGGGACTTCTGCACCAAAATTATCATCAGGGACCTTGTTAAAATGAAAATTCCTATTCACCAATTGTGGGATGGGTTCTGAGATTCTACATTTGTAACAAGTCCCCAGACCATGCCAATGCTGCCCTGATAGGCACAGGACACTGCTTGACTAATAAGATTAGAATCTAGAATTCGTGGTGAATGATCTTCTTTGCATCACACATATAATAGCAACTGTCAAAGATTAGGATATATAAAACAAATTATACATATGCATATATATATATAACAAATTATATATATGCATATATATATATGCATATATATATTGGGAGGCAAGTACCAGGGATTGAACTCAGGCCACTGAGTTCACATCCTCAGCCCTATTTTGTATTTTATTTAGAGACAGGATCTCACTGAGTTGCTTAGCACCTTGCTTTTGCTGAGGCTGACTTTGAACTTTGCGATCCTCCTGCCTCAGACTCCTGAGCCCCTGGGATTACAGGCATGTGCCACCATGCCCTGCGAACAAATTGTATTTTAATGAAGCCATTCCTTGTAGGATGATCCCAAAAGGGACTTCAGAATCTGGGCAAGGCCTTTTGGCTATCATTATAAAAAATTTTCCCCTTATTAGAGCCATTTCTGAGTAAAAGTTAACAGGCTCGTTTTGACTTAAGGGAATCAGATTGTTTTATTCCTCAGAAGGGAACAGAAAGCACACAGAACTACAGGTATTTCCCTTATTGCTGACACTGTGATCCGAGGGTAAGTGAAATAAGCTGGGGCACATCAGATTACACTGACCTCTCATAATTGGTTCTGCCAGTCTAGAAACGATTAAAATTCCACTCAAATATATCCTCTTGGAAGATCTTGGGGAAAATACGTAAACCCAGTGTTATTCCAAACATTCTGCTGTATGGAGCCCAGCCCTGTGCATTACTTTGTCTGAACATTTGAAATAATTATATTAATCATGGCTCTCACTGCTAAGATTTCAAATATGATATTATACCTAAATGTATTCATACCTAGTACACAAATGAGAATGGGCATATCTCATGGGAAGGATACAAAAAAAAAGTACAGGAATGATCCCCTGGGGAGTGAACTCCAGCTGTTTAGAGTAGAGGAGTTTACCTGTGAAATAATGATTACCATAAAGGGCCACACATGGTACAGGGTATTTGAAGGAGGACATAAGCTGCAGAAACTAGGGAGCTCGGATTAGAATTGAGCATGGCTGGATTTGAATCTGACCTTGAATGATTTCAAAAGTCATAGAATAGAGGAGGGCACAAATAAAGGTGTGTGGAAAAATAAAGAGGAATAGAAATTAAATTGAGAGGTCACAGCTCTGTGCCAGGCATAGAGTCACTTACTAATTCCCTAACTTATCCCTCCCCCACCAATAATCGTGCAAGTTTGGCATTATTAGCCAATTTGATCAACCAAGAACTGAAACTCAGAGAAGTTAAGTGACGAAGGTCACACAGATGGTAAGTGGTCCCACAGGGATTTGGAATTGTAGTCTGTGACACCAAAGTCAATAATCAGTCCACCTGCACTCCCCAATATCTAGCTTGTAGCTCAGGAACATGTTAATCATGAGCCAGAAAACAGAAGAATTAATTGACCAAATAATTTTTGAAAGCTCTTAGAATAAATAATACTAATAATGTTGCAGATATGAGTTAACAAACTTCTAGAGTCTTCAATAACTTAATCTGCACTAAAAAAATGTCTAATATTATGTATTGTGGGATAATATTAACAATCCTACATAGGATAACAGTGATCATGAAAAAACATAATATTAAAGTAAAATCATTGGATATAGATGCTAATGGGCTTCAATCATGTGTCTTTATCTTATGGACTCCCATATGGCTATGAACATGAATAAGATGGCCAACTAGTACCAAAATCATAAATGTGAATATGCCTTAGGAATTCAAAAGCATTAAGTGCATTTTGCACGGTGGGATCTTGTTATTCGATGTGCCTAAGAACCCAGCAACATAAGCTGCGAAAAATATGCCACTCGAGAGTCTCGTTTTATTGGACCCACACTACTCAATATGGCACGGATACTGTGTGGCTGTTCTAATTTAAGAACTAGACATTATGCCTGGTGATTTTCCACTCTTCCTTTTAATCCTGGCTAATTTCATTAGAATATACAGCTCTGTCACTACTATATGTGCCCCCTGATCTTGAGACCAGTGATAGGTCTCAGGGAACAAAGGGATCAGAAGGTGGAGTATGTAGCTTTTGCTGTGCTGTCCCCCAGCTAGGCAAGTCAGGTCTGGCTAATCACTATTTGAAATCTAAAGGACAAAGGTTCTAGACAGGACACCAAAGGAATCTGTCCTGCTACTTCTGTTACGTGATGATAGTAAAGTTTTAAAATTTGTAAACTCTCTATCTGTATCAGGTTTGAACTAGCGGTGTATTACCTGTGTGTTACTTGGCTCTGAAAGCATATTAAATAGTGTGTGTCCAATAAAATAATGAACCTCTGCCTCCTTGATTCCCCCATACAGCATTTGCTTAATGCTTTGGAGTTTCTAATGCATGTTCACATCTATGATCTTATCCACGCTAAACTGGATAGAGTTCCTTTTTCCCTCTTCATGGTCTCTGGTGAAGACCATTCATCTGTGCATGCTTTTAGATAATGGTGAAGAAAAATAACACATTTTGCCATCATTCTAGTGGGAATGACAAAAAGAGATCCAAGACACATTTTAAGAAGTCACATGCATGGGCTGGAGTTGTAGCTCAGTGGTAGAGCGCTCGCCTAGCCTGTGTGAGGCACTGGGTTCTATCCTCAGCACCATATAAAAATAAAATAAAAATATTCTGTCCACCTCCAACTAAAAAATAAATATTTTTTAAAAAGTCACATGCAGAATTGATGTCTGACTGGATGTATGGGGCAGTGCAGCATCAAGATGTGCAAGAATTCCAGCCTAGCTGCCCAGGAAACTGGCAAAATCCACCCATTGAAAGAAAGGCATTAAAAGACATGAAAGGAATGAAAAGACACGACAGAAGAAATGTCCTTCAAGAAAATAAATCTGTGGGGCTCTGAGAAGGAAAGAGATCAGGCCCCACAGAAAAGATGCGCAGAGCTGGACAAAAGTTTAGTTTTCCTTAATAGTAAGCTGGGGCTGGGGGCAGGGTAGCTCAGTGATAGAGCGCTTGCTTAGCCTGTGATGCCGAGTTGGGTCTCCCAGCACAGGAAGGTAAAAAAATAAATAAAAAAAGATTAGCCTCAAACTGTAACGTCAGAGACCGCACTAGCAGTTACAACTCCTACCCACTGGAGGTCGCTGCTAACTTGCAGTTTCAGAGAAAAACCTCTATCTGCTGGGGTAGAGACTGGACTTTTTAATGTCTGCCTGTATTTGCATAAAGAAATCGGACAGACAACCGAAACAACCGAATTTGAATCACACTTCAAATGATGTGAAGACACAACTGCCCTTGGAAAATTCACGAATGATGATAACTGCTTGTTTTCAAATACATTTTAAAAAATTTTTATAACAGTGGACACAGTCATTAGACATTTATTCAAACCCACAGAATGTACATAATACCAATCATGAACCCTAATGTAATGTAGCACTGTCGATTGTAACAAATGTCTCACTCCAGTGAGGGATGTTGTTAGTGAAGGCTATGCATGTGTGGGGACAGAGGGTACATGGAATATCTCAATACCTTCCTTTCAATTTTGCTGTGAACCTAAAAGTGCTCTAAGAAATGTTATTCAACAACAACAAAACTCTTGTTAAAATTTCTACAAATAAACCTGTTTCATTGGTTGGGCAAGGTGATCCATTCATAAAGAAATAACAGGTAAATATCATTACATAACTTTGGGCAAGTTCCTAACTCACTAAGCCTTAGCTAACTTATCTGTAGAACAGAGGTAATAATTCTGCCAACTTCATAGGGCCTACAACATAAATGCTAGTGGCCATCATTCTTATCCACGGAGACAAATAGGGGAGTACCTACTTCCTGAGGCTGTGACAAGGGTTTTGTTCTGCTTTGTTTTGGTGTTTTAGTTTGTTTTGTTTTTTTCTGTGCTGGGGATCAAACCACGGGTCTCCCACTGAGCTACATTTCCATTTGTAAAGTACTTTGAACAAAGTGTGTCACATAGTGAGGATTATTTACATATTTGTCAAAAAATATAAGTAAATAAATATAATTAGGTTAAAAGCATAAATCCAAAACAACTAAACTAAACGCAGTTTTAAGAATGTAAAAGCTGAGCCGGGCGCGGTGGCTCACGCTTGTAATCCCAGCACTTAGGGAGGCTGAGACAGGAGAATCCCGAGTTCAAAGCCAGCCTCAGCAATGGTGAGGTGCTAAGCAACTCAGTGAGACCCTGTCTCTACACAAAATACAAAATAGGGCTGGGGATGTGGTTCAGTGGTCGAGTGCCCCTGAGTTCAATCCCCAGTACCAAAAAAAAAAAAAAAAAAAGAATGTAAAAGCTGGGGCTGGGAATATAGGGCACAGTTTAGCATAGCTGAAGCCCTGAGTTCTATCCCCCACATCAGGAGATGAATATTATATTATTTCAACATGCTTATTCTAGAAGATTGGAAAGAAATTAGACCTAACACTTGTCATTATCAGTTTTTAAGTTTCTTTTCTCTTTTTTTTTTTGGTATTAGGGATTGAACTCAGTGGCACTCGACCACTGAGCCACATCTCCAGCACAATTTTGTGTTTTATTTAGAGACAGGGTCTCACTGAGTTGCTTAGTGCTTCACCATTGCTGAGGCTGGCTTTGAACTTGCAATTCTCCTGTCTCAGTCTCCCAAAGTGCTAGGATTACAGGTGAGCACCACCATGCCCGGCTTTAAGTTTCTTAATACCTAGGGCTTGCCAAATTGTCTAACAGGCACCCCTAACATAAAACATCTCTACTAAAAGGAAAAGAGTACTTCACAAATGGGATCCACATTCTATGTTGATTTTTTAAATAAATAATCTTGCTGGGCACTGTGGTGCACATCTGCAATCTCAGCAGCTCGGGAGGCTGAGGTAGGAGGATCACAAGTTCTAAGCCAGCCTCAGCAACTTAGCGAGGACCTAAGCAACTTAGTGAGACTCTGTCTCAAAATAAAAAATAAAAATAAAAAGGGGCTGAGGATGTGGCTCAGTGGTTAAGTGCCCAGTTCAATCCCCAGTACCAAAAAAAATATATATATATATATATATGAAGAAGAAAAAGAGATGATCCTGTTATATCAGACTCTACCTCTATTTAAAACCATCAGTGATCATTAAGTGAAATTGCTTGTGTCTGTGGGTTTCACATATTTGCCCTTTAAATTAGAGTCATTATTTGGCAGCTATTATCAGCATCTGAACATAATCAACACACTGTCTTACAAATAGTAAGGCTTGGTAATTATTTGTTGAGTACATATAGGAATAATTATTTAAATGAATACTTAGACTCTCATACAGGCTGATTAAATATATTTGTGAATTAAAATTTTAATTTTATAATTCATTTTTATACTTACTCTGTATCTACCCCAGAGCAAATATAATTCTAACACCATCAATGGACCAGCAAAAGTTAGCATAAGCCTTAAACCTATAAGAAGCGTAAGAACAGGCCTAGTTTCCATCCTTGTTCACGGTGCACATTTGGAACACAAATACTAGAACGGAAAGGTTGCCTGGACAAGTCAGAGCCTAGGCTCACACACTCCTGGCTTCTGGTCTGGTAATTACCTTTTATAGAATTTCCTGACACCTGGGCCACTGAAAACTTATAAAACTTGCACCTGTCACAACTGGAGTCTTCTAACTGGGCTCCCTGCTGCTCAGAATCCCAACTCTTAAATTGAAGTACTCAGGGAATTGCCTGCAACCTTCTTAGAGGAGGAGTCTGGGAACCCTTGGGAACTAAGCAGCAGGGATACAGGTGCAAAGCTAGAAAGAGGTAGAGCCAAGGTGTGAGGCCAGCTAGCTAAGCATTCTCGAGAGCTGGTCTGCAGGACACAAGGACTCTGGTTAGACTGATCCCAAGCCTGGCCCATCAGTTACTCTGCCAAGCCCCACTGTGGGAAATGAACTTTCTATACGTTATGTAAAGAAACAAACAAAACATGTTTTGCCCAAACAAAACATGTAAAAAGCAGCATGAAGACTTGGTTGAAAGAAAATTCTAATTTTCAGAAAGGATATTCCTTTGGTGTGATGAATCTTGGACAAGTCCATTTCACTACTCTTGGACTTTAAATTTCTCCTTCAAAGAAGAATTTGGATAAGCTGATCTCAAATTTCACTCAAGATCTATACTAGGTCCCTCATCTGTGTGTTTGCGCACACCTCTGTGTGTGTGTGTGTGTGTGTGTGTGTGTGTTGCTGAGCATCGAACCCGGGACTTTGTACATGCTAAGAACATATTCTACCACCAAGCCATACTCCCAGACCCACAGTCCCTAATCTTGGAGTCACAACCTTCATACCCACAGCACAGGTCTGTAATGTTCCTTTAGTTATGGAAATGCCAGTAACCTGCAAGCATCCAAATCCCCAAGTGGGTAAAACTGTGAGCCAAGAATTATACAATAGATTTATGCAGACATCCAAACAAGCATATATTATTCTAACACCACCAATGTACCAGCAAATAAGACATTTTCCCCCTATTAAAACTGAAAATGAGGCTGGGCACAGTGTTGCATGCCTATAATCCCAGCGGCTGGGGAGGCTGAGGCAGGAGGATCACAAATTCAAAGCCAGACTCAGAAACAGCAAGGCACTAAGCAACTCTGACCCTGACTCTAAACAAAATACACACACACACACACAAAAGGCGAGGCTAGGTATGTGGATCAGTGGTTAAGTGCCCCTGGTATCAAAAAAAAATGAAAATAAAGATGAAAGAATTACTAAAATGAATACAAAATGAAAGATGGCACCCCACATTCCAATGCTGTCTCCGTAGGTAAGCAGACAAGGACCTGTGAATACTTTAGGAAGTAAGAGAACAAAGTACTGATCATTATAACAAGTACAGCCTTTTACATTTTACAAAGCACTTTCACATATACTGCAGCACTTCATGTGGCCCCAAGAGCAACTGTGTGTAGCAAATGGGGCGGCAGAAAGGGACTGGCACACACTGCTATGCAAAGAATTTGAAGAGTTCCCCTGAGAAGAAGAGTTGGAACTGCAAGCTGCATCAGACCCCAGTGGTCTATCTTTAACAGAATATCTAATGGTGAAGCACAGTTGGGCATGGTGGGGGCAATCAGTGGTGCTTTCCAGAGCAAGCTCAGGACCCACCATTGAGTTCAAACTTCAGCTCCGCCTCTTACTGCTCCTGGACTTTGGGCAGGGTAATTAACGCTCTAGTTGTCTGTAGAGATAACAAAATATCTCAAAGGCTGACAAACTTTAAATGCATCAGACTATGCAACCCCCTCTCTGCCCTCCATGCCCACCTTTGCTTGGGCTGTTACCAGATCCACATAGGAGTGGACTAAAAACACTTCACCCCAGAGCGGTTGCATCTCCCCACCCCTGTCCTCTGGCATTGCTGCAGGACTCTCGTGGGAACCAACCTTTATACATAGGCAACTGAAAATGCCAGCAGGTAGTCATCATTGATCAGTGGGGATGGCTTCTGGAGGAACAGCATCCCCTTGAGTCCTGGGAAGGAGTGCAACTCTGAGGTCGTCCTGCCCACTGTGGTCAGTTTAGCAATGACCTGGTTGAGGCTTCCCTCCTTCCCTATTTTACATGCCCCAGTCCCATGCCTGCTCCTGGGAGCCAATTCCCAAAAGAAGGACCTACACAAATGCTCTGGCCTCAGATTCCGCTTTCTAGTGACATGATGGAGACACAGGGCTAGGCACACAAGAACTCTAAGTGAACTTTTCCTAATATCCACATTCTGTAGTAAATGCTTTCTATTATCAATTTTCTCTGTCTTCTCTCTAGACAGAAGATTTCACTGCTGCCTGCTCATCACTATTTCCCTGGTCTTTGTTACTATCACCACATGGTAGACAGAAAATGAGAAATAGAAGTGAAATGGTCAAATGCCACAGAGCAAAGTTCTGAAAATAGTTCCTGCATCTGGATGTCCACCTGATTTGGCTGATATGGCAGGGGATTTTAGGTGATTTAAGGTGAAAGACTAAGAGACCATTTAAAATTTTATGTTGTATGTGTATTTTGTTGTGCATTAGAAAAATCTATAGTTAGCACCTTAAAACCATGATTTCACTCTATTTTTGCTTTTGTTAAAAATGTTTTAAATGACTTGATATTTGAAAAGTATTAATAGGAGTTAAAGTTGAAAGAAAATATGGTCATCCTTCATATCCTTAGGAGATCAGCTCCAGGACTTCATCCAAAGTCCTTTACATAAAATGATGTAGCAATTACATATAACATACACATTTCCTCCTGTATGCTTTAAATCATCCTGTATACTTTAACATTAACACAATGTAAATGCTAAGTAAATATTCTATCCTTTTAGGGAGTCATGACAAGGAAAAAAGTCTGTAGATGTTCATTACAGATACAATTTTTTTCTAATATTTTTGATTCACGTTTGGTTGAATCTGCAAATGAAGAACCCATGGATACAGAGAACCAATTGTATAACAAAAATCGCTAAAGTAGTCCGTGAAAAGTTGAAGTCTGGAACACACTAATAAATAAATGTAAATTTTACAAACATCATGGTTTAGGAAAGTGGATAGAAGTAGAGTTTGACCAACTATATTTAAGAATTTTATTATCTTCTCTTACCTAGGAATACAGATTTGATTTGCAACATTTTGCAACAAGTAACAGAAATGACATAAAACTATCATAATTTTAATTTATTCTGAGAGGCTAAAACAACAAAAACATAAATATGACTCATCTGTTATTTGGTCAAGGACACCAGGAGCTTTACATACAAGGCATTGGAAAACCTTTCCATTTCTATATGACCTCAGTGGGAACAAAGACTATTAATATCACAAACAGGATTCTTTGATACCTCTATAAAAGACTAAAATTGCTGGGCTTGTAGAAATTTCCATGATAATACTTGCCCACGGTTCTAAATAATCACTAGCAATGGGTAAAGCTAAGAAGATATGTTGTAAAATCTGATTCAAAAGAGATTTTCTTTACAGTTGAAGAGTTGTGAAAACAAAATTCTTTAAAAATATATACCCACAACACTCCTAAACTTTTGTTGACCTCCACATTGGGAAACACCAGAGGCTTACATTCTCATAGCTGGAGTGAACAACACATTCTTTTCCACATGGGAATTGGAAGCCCCCATGGCGTTCCCCATAGAAGAAACACAGCCCCCTGATATCTCCATAAGAGATATATGAAACCAAAACTGATTGACACATGGACAATAGGGACCACAATGGAAAATGTAGCCTTAATCATGATGTTAGGTTGCACCTAAAGAGAGGTATGATGTTTTATGATATCTTACTTTAAAAAAAAAAATTCGACTGCTTTTTCTAATGCTTAATTCTAATGCTTTTCTCTTGTCCTCAACTGAGATAGATCAGATGAGAGATAAATCATTCCAAGATTTGGCAATTCTTCTGGCAGTGAACTTGGCTCAGGGCCATCAGGGAAGCCGATTCCTAGAGCTCTGTCCTCCTCTGTCATCAAGAGGCAGAGTTGGTGGTTTCTCATGGGATAAGATGTGAATGAGGCCTGTATGCACAGGTATGAGGATATGTCACCTACCCCCACACCTGAAACCTTTTTTAAACTATAAGTCATGTATTGTCAATGGGGGCAATAATCCTCGGGGGTTAAATTTTTTTTTTTTTTTTTTTTTTGGTACTAAGGATTGAACTCAGGGGTACTCGACCACTGAGCCACATCCCCAGCCCTATTTTGTGTTTTATGTAGAGACAGGGTCTCACTGAGTTGCTTAGCGCCTTGCCGTTGCTGAGGCTGGCTTTGAACTCGTGATTCTCCTGTCTCAGCCTCCCAAAGTGCTGGGATTACAGGCATGAGCCACTGCACCTGGCTAAAATTGGTTCTTTGTGGAGAGGAGATTAAGCACACATATACATGCAATACAGCTGCGCAGTATATCTATGCTACGAAAATTTCATGGAAAGGGATGGAGATATAGCAATTCAGCAGAGCACTCACTTGCCAGCAAGTGCAAGGTCCCAGGTTTGATTCTCAGTACCACAAAAAATAAAATGCCTTTTTAAAAGCAAATAGATAAAATTTCAGGGGAGGAATCAATGGGGTGGGGAGGAAGGTTTGGAGCTAGGATTAAATGATAATGAAAAGATGGAGAAACTGCCCTAAACACACCTTCAAATAGGGAGACTGTTTGCTGTCATATTTTCCAAAGTACCTAGCATTGTTTAAAAAATAATTTATTACATGCTAATTGATAAAAGAATTAATGATGTGGAGAGATCTATATCCCCAAACAGGAATACCTCCTCTTGGAAAGTGCCAAGATCCTTAAAATAGTAAATCCTTCTTCTTCTTGCAGAATTCTACTGTTTTCTTGACCGAATTCCATTCTTAGAATAGCTGGAATATCACAAGAAAAGCAGCATGGGATCAAAGGAGAATGCATGGGAAGAGGAGCTCAGAAGGGCTTATACTCTTCCAAGAGGAAAAGCAGCCTTGCTTTTTTTTTTCCCCCACAATAAAGGCATATAAGAAGGAGAAAAATGACATTATTTTGGTGATCACCCACTAATAAATACCAGGCATGGCTACCTCGAAGTTCTCCCAAAATGGTGCAATTGTTGGAAACTTTGAAAGGTGCCACATGCCACTATTATTATCCCCGCCCATCTAAGACGGTAGCCCCGGGCAAGGATTCAGCAGGGCTCATTCCATTGCCTCTGGCAAGCAACACTCCAGGGCTGGAAACATTCCCACAGAAGACAAAATGAATCTGTCGTGGTTAAAAGGGAATTTACTACCTGTGTGTCCTCAAGAGCAGGAGCCTGTCTGTGGCCTCCCCGTGTCATCGCAGCCCGGAGTAGGCGCCAGAGGACAGAAGACGACAGAAGACATACGCTACCTACGATCCAGACGCTTTTTCTTCTAAGTGTTGAGTCCATTCTCTGGGAGCAACTGTGGAGTTCCTTGGCTCACAGGCGCCTTCCCTCCCCTGATCTAGCTCGACCACTTTACAAGCTCCCTGCTCTGCTCTGAGGAGTGGGTATCCCGAATTGCAGAGGATTCCTGCAGTCTGCAATGCGCGTCTCCAGTTACACCATCTACAAATATTCTGCCTCTTTAAAAGGAAAATGTGATGGCTTTGAGTGACAGATCCAAAACAGGTGCAGGGACTGAGGGAGACCTGGCTATAACGAATGCCAATGCGCATGCGTTTGTCCCCAGTTCAAGGACTAGTAGCTGCACTGTAACTCCCTGGGCTTCTGCCAGCCCAGCGGCAACTTTCTCCTGCCCTTGTGGGGCGAGGAGCAAAGAATGGGGGTGGAGAAATGCAACTTCGAAAATCACAAAACCCCCACCCTCAGTTGTGCTATTTCCAGATCTAAGTTACAGCCACTATGGATGCCGCTGGTGGTTCAATTTCATAGCAGTTGGTCAGGAAATACCACTTGGTATTAAACCCACCATCTGCAATCAAAATAGGGAGATCCACGCTTTGCTTCAACCCACTCTATCCTTTCGAACATCCTGTTGATAAATATTTTATTCTGTTTGGTCTTTGGAGCATTGGTACCAGGCCTTTAAAACATTCCATGGATTACACAGTCTGCTTCTGTTAGAGTTGTCCTTATTTTCTACCCTACTGGCCGGGATATGGAAGAATTTAAATCTGGTTTAAAAAAAAAAAATTATTCCTAACTCAGGAAGACTTTTAAGCAAAAATCAATCAGGGTTAAGGTAAGTCTTTTAAAAGCTGACTTAGAAGAGTGGATTAGACAAGGGGGAATGAAGGGAAGGGGATGGGAATAGGAAAGACAGTGGAAAGAATCTGACAACTTTCCTGTGTTCATATGTGAATACACAACCGTGAAACACCGTGTACAACCACAAGAATGGGATCCTAATTAGAATAAGTTATACTCCATGTATGTATAATATGTCAAAATATACTGTACTATCATGTATATCTACAAAGAACAAATTAAAAAAATAACAAAAAGAAGAAGAATCCTATAAACACAGTTGTGGAGCCGTGTTCTATGGTGATGTATTTTTCTATCAGGGTCCTCCTCACTCTGGTGTCCCACAATTTTTGTACTTGGGACCATGCCTTTTGGGTAGAGGGCAGGAAACTAGGGATATCCAGGAAGGTGGGGAAAACCAAGGTAGACATAGATCACCTTAGGTATAAAAAGCAGGTATATGGACTGAGGATGTAGCTCAGTGGCAGAGCGCTTATTTAGGAAGCATAAGGCCCTGGGTTCCAGCCCCAGCACTGGAAAAACAAACAAACAAAAAGGAAGAAAGCAGGATGCATGTAGTATACATGGGAAGGTAATGAAAAGCAGACAGAGCTGAATGATTGTCTGAGAACATTATTTGGCACTTTTGCTTTTTAATGAGCAAGTAGGGATGCCAATAGGTACGTATGGGTGCTGTGTGTTTGGGGCGGGGAGATTACATTAAATCTGAGAGCTATTTATGTAAGTACTAGAGAAATGACAAAATTATATCTTGAGGGTATAGCTCAGTGGTAGAGTATATACTTAGCACACTTAAAGCCCTGGGTTCAGTTCCCAGCACAAAAGTAAATAAATAAGTGAATAATAAAAAATAAATGAAAATCCCTGGATCTGATTGAATAAAAGCAATACTAATTGTAGTTATGAGAGCCATGTATCATTTTCAATGTAATGGCATATACACAGTGGCTATTAAGCTCATCATTCATGTATGTGAGATTTATTGCTTTTTTGGTTTTACTTGATCTCAACATATACAATGAATGTTTCAGTCTAGCTGATTATTGCATATAATTATTAGTTGAAAACTTTTTGAAAAATTCATCCACTTATTGAGCTTCCCTATGTGCAAGACTGTCTTTTGAAGGAATGTTGTGGAGGCCCTCAAAGGAGAGAAGGCAGAACTGTACACAGGTTTAAGAGCAAGTGTAAAGCCTAGGCTTTATTTTGAAGTGGATAAAGGGGAGCTATTAGAGATTTCAGGAAGGACATAACCACCTTCACCTGTGCACTATCTTGAGTCTGAAGCAACAGATGGGGAGTCAGGTGGGAGGTGATGCAGAAGTGATGACTCTGGGTGCTGGTGGTGATATTTAATGTTAAGTGCATGTAGGTCTGGAGGAAGGCAGAGCGTGATCATGCCTGCAGGGTGGAGGGAGAGGGGGAAACACCAGAATGGGAGGGATTGGAGCTCTGCTGTGGCTTCATTCTCAGGGCAGATGATCAAGGAACATGACCATCATTCCCTATGTATCCCTGCATCCTCTCTTGGGGAGGGGCCTCTACCATCCTCTAAAGTTTTTAATTTTGAGTCATGGTGAAAGCCAGAAAGGAAGGAGAAAATCAGAGACAAAGACTCTGGGGCAGAGAGCTAGATGCCCCTCTCTGAGTAGTAAATGCTTTTAAAATTCTATACTCTAAGCCAGGTGTGGTGGCACACGCCTGTAATCCCAGCACTTTGGGAGGCTGAGACAGGAGAATTGTAAGTTCAAAGCCAGTCTCAGCAACAGCGAGGCACTAAACAACTCAGTGAGATCCTAAATAAATAAAACACAAAATAGGGTTGGGGATGTGGCTCAGTGGTCAAGTACCCCTGAGTTCTATCCCTGGTACCAAAAAAAAAAAAATGTCTACACTCTATACAGAAATTAGGTAAGTTTGAACATCTTTTGAAAAATAACAGAATAGGAAAAGTCATTAGAAAACAGAATAAAAAGGAAAGCAGAAAAATTTTTAAAAAACAAAATTAAAATTGCAAAAACAATTTCTTAAGTAGAAAGAAGTAGAATATGTAATATTTAATAAATTCAACCAAAAAAAGTAGAGGAAAAGAAAGAAGAGAGTTAAAAATAAAGCCAGTAGAGGAAAATTAATGAAATAGAAAAATCTGGTTAAGAGCAGAAAAATATGAATCCAAGTTTTATCTATTTTAACAAATATAGTTTGCTAAATTTATACATAATTTTTCCACTGTTGGTTCTAGAGATAAAGTCTACTCTTGAAAGGAAATGTGCTCTAAGCTTCCAGAACAAAAGCTTTCATGTCACCAGAGTGTCTGAAATTCAGAGCAAATTCTTTTCAACAAAACCAGTGAATGTTTCTACTATAATTAGTAGTGCTAATCTTTTCAGAGAGAGAAAGGATAAAAGAGAAAGAGGAATAAGAAGAGAAAGTTGACAAGTATGTTTTTTTTTTTAAATAGTCCTTGGAGAGAAAAGAATGGTATGGTAAAAGATTTACTGCAGCCCAGCAGAAGATGGAGACGTGTTAATCCAGCTCTGTCTACATACCTGAAGACATCTGAGCTGCTGGAATGGTCTCCTCTTCCCACCTGCTGCCAGGCCTGCTGGCCACTCTGCACTACCCGACGGGGCCTTGGCTACCACAGGAAGGAGAAGAGCTCTGAGCCTCCGACACATGTACTCATCCATTCTCCACATGGCAAGCGAGAGAGACTGAGAAATTTATTGCTGACATTTCTGGGCTTTTCTCCATTTACAAATAAGAAACTGAATGGAACATAGAGAGTTCCTTTTCACTCCTTCCCACAGTATCAGCTGCAGGATGGAAGCCAGGAGGCCCAAGTCACAAAAGGGTGAGGAGACTTCTTTTAGGGTTTCTGCAGACTCGACATTCTCAATCTTTCCCTCAAAAATATCCTAAAAATATGCAGCTTCCACATCATTGATTTCTAACATTCTAGAACCATTGTTAATCATAAAAATGAATCTTCCTAAAAATGTTTATGGTCCAACTTGCCATTATCTTACTCTTTAAAGACAGTTACTTATTTGTAAAAATTATATAATAGAACTTGGAGAAAAAGCTGAACATGAAAAATAATCAAATTCATATAAACTGTAGCAGTTACTTGATGATTTTCAGAGTTATTCGAAGTTAGACAAATATACTTTATCTTTCATTTTCTATAGAAATTCATGGACAGAAAAAAAAATCCTTTTTTATTTATTTGTACTATTAACAGTCCTGATCAGAAAATCTTTCATTTGTCACTTAAATTTTGCCTGTGGAAATTTCTTCTTGTTCTATATTGAGCAAGATATTAACTAGTCAGGCACAGTGGCACATACCTGAAGTCCCAGACACTCGGAGGCTGAGGTAGAAGGATCATTTGAACCCCAGAGATTGAGGCCAGCCGGAACAACATAGTAAGATCCCGTGTCAAAATTTAAAAAAGATATTATCTCATGGGAAAAATGGAGTTTTCAAAAAAATCTGATTTACTATAACTCATTCTTCTTTACTGCACATTTTATTGTTCTTAACTCACAGTAAAACACCTCCTAGAGCTGTTATATACAATATCTCTATTTCATCAATCATTTTGTTGTTCAAAATGCCCTTCCCACCTGAATAGAAGCTGAATTGGAACAGAAGCTTAGCAAAGAAGGATGTTTTCCAAACTTGTCTAACAAGAATCATTTGCTCTGATTATTAGCAACAATGATTCCTGGCCCTCATCCAGAATGCAGAATTCACTTCCATTGACCTGTTTGTTCCTCTAACACTTTTGGTGCCTATTATGTCTCAGTGACTGGGTAAGTAAGTGGCTGAGGATGCATAATGTGGTCCCAACCTTCAGGATCCCTGTCTGGGAAAGATGATAAATACAGTCAAAAGCCTTGCAGGTGCTAAGAGATGCACAGGCAAAATTTGATAAGGCCCACACTAGGCCAGGAGCTGCACTTCAAGGATGATGAATGGGAATTGACTAAGATAAGGGAAGGAAGGAAATTGCTTCTGCTGCTGCTGTTGCTGTTATTGCTGGCTAACATTTATTAAATGCTTACCGTGGGACTCGGGGTACAGCTTGGGGTAGTGTGTGCTTAGCATGCTCAAGGCCCTGGGTTGGATTCCCAGCACCACCGAAAGAAAAAGAAAAAGGAAAGCAAAGAAGCGTTTGTTATAGTGACAGGTATTTTGCTGAGCGATTTAGGTGTTATCCCAATTAATTTTCACAACAGCTATCATCTCATTATTCAGATGAGGCAGCTCCTTGGTTGAATTTAGTAACTCACCAAGGAACACTCAGCACCCTTGTTCTGCACAGCAAAGGACACAGGGTTCCACAGTCAGGCCATCAGCAAGTCCTGCTTGTCCCTTCTCTGGACTTCACAATCAATACCTCTACCCCTTGGGGAGCTCAAGTTCTTCAGGAAATTAGAAATTTCTTCTGTAGAACAATTGTGGTCCTCATAGTGCTTCTCTAAAACTCAAGCCCAAATCCATCCCAATCCTTTTAAGGATTCTTCTTAAAAGTATGTTTCTACAAGCTCCTTCAATGTATATATGTGGCAGGGGGTTCCTGGGGATGAAACCCAGGGTCCTGGGCATGCTAAGCATTCACTCTACCACCAAATCACAGTTCCAGCCCCCACAGCTCCTAAGCCACTTACCACAAGGTAAAAATGTGTCTTCAAAGGCTTCCTAATTGTTAACTAAACTCAACTATTCAGTTTAACGGCGTTCTCAATGAAACAAAATGGGAACTTGCCTATTCAAAAACTTTCCTTAATTCTATACACAAATGAAAAAATAGAATGTGAAAAGTATCAAATATCACCTGATATTTTAAAAAAAAGATAGAACTGGTAATATTTAAGACACTACATCAGCATATAATTACCTCATTCTTCCCAGATCTTGGATCATCTTCACTGGGTTTTTCTTCCAGAAAGCATTTCACTTTGTCAACCTCTTCCATGCACTGAAAAAAGGCCATTTTCTCCAGCCGGTTGCTGCTGTAACATGTGTTAATTTCTTCCAGCCTCTTCACTTTTAGCATCTTGGTGGTGAGTCCAATTAGGCTACTGCCAGGTATGTGGCTTTCACCTCCCTCTGTCTTCGACTTGTAAATCAAGACACAATCGTGACTTTTCAGTGCTCCCTTCTCTTGACTGTTAAAAAAAAAAAAAAGGGAACCAAGAAAATTCTCATCACTTCTTCACATATCAACTTCCTCAGGAACTAATCAAGAAGAATTTGGAAGTCTCTTTTATTTAAACTGGAGAGAAGATCCAAAATGGGAAGAGAAATGCTAATATTCATATTGAGTTTCCATCACTAGAACTTTAAAGGAAAACATTTTTCCCCACTTTTTCCTACAAAGAGTAAGAAGCAATCTCAAGTTCAGTTGGCTGTGTATGTTACCACTCTCATTGCAAGAAATAAAATGCATATTTGGAAACATTCCCAAATGTTTCCTTGGCATATTTGGAGTTGGTTATTCAGAAAAACTGCAGACATCTGTAAACATGGAAAAGGTTATGAAAAAGCTGTCCTTTTATTAAAAAAATGTACCATTATCTATATTAGTAAAGGGCAAATCCAGACAATAAATTCTGATATCTTTTCCTTTCTGCCCAGCAGATATCTGTCACAGGAAGAAGAGATGGAGGCTCTGACACCTGGCCCATGTGAAGATGACCACAGGTGAATGTTACCTGAGAGACTCCACCTTCATCACAAGACAACCCTGGCTTGCTCTGCAGGTCTTCCTCCAATCTTTAGCAGACTTACCCACCTCCCTTCACCCCAGATGCCCAAGTCACTATCCCTTTAAACTCTGTATAAGTCACATTCTTTGAGTCCTAATCTTGCGTGCTGTAGGCATGCAATAAATTTTGCATGTTCTTTTTTCTGCTTTTATCAGTTTATTTCATAAACTAAAATTATCAAATGTATATTATCAAAAGTATTCTTTTCAGAGGAAAAAGAGTAAATGTATAACTTCCCTACAATATTGAATGGCAGTTTAAAAATAGAATATAAAGGATCTTGGGCTTAATTGGGGGGGGGAGGTTTTGCTCTTCATGTTCCTGCAGTAGGACTTACTAAATAAGGGGTCTCTCCTGCTTCCTCTGGGAGTTTTGCCTCCCTCTCAGGAGAGATTTTCACCAAGTAAATTCTTTTCCAGAGCTCTTCGCTGCCTATGTCTTTTCTTACAATGCTGGGGATCCAACCCAGGTCTCCACGCATGCCAGACAAAAGCTCTACCACTAAGTTACACTCCTTTTCCCTCTGCCTGCATCTTAAAATGTTTGGTGTTTATTTTTAAAAAGAAGTTCATTTCCATACAGCATTCTCCTGTGGAGAAGGTACCCAGAAACCTTTCTTTGCATCTTCATTAATGGTTATGCACTGAGGAGTTCAGGGTTCTTGTGATTTTTTAAAAAAATACTTCCATACAAATTAAGTAATGCACACACTATAATATTGCTGTGATTCTAGACACATAATTGTATGTATATATCTACACACCTCTTGATTATTTATAGAGAGAAAAATAAAGAGATTTGAATTTGTAGTGGTTTCCCATGGCTAACTCCAGAGGCCCCCTGCTGGAAATTTGAAAATTGCTCATTCCAGCTTTTTCTCAACTTAAAAAGCATCCATCATCTTCCTGGTGAAACTTTGTCTTTCCTTTTCACAACTCATACAGTAAAATAAGAAACTTGAGTCCCAAGTATTTTCAATTCAGTGCTCTACAAAATTTGATGCATGCCTGTTCTAAGACAAAACTAAACTATAACTAAGACTATAACTAAAATATAATGTTTAATTGCAGATGGCACTAAAGCTGGACTAGGAAACCACATAAAAATCAACATATTAAAGGAAATGCTTAGGTCCTAGATGTTATCATTTTGTAAAGAAATATTATACATTTAGCTTTCTATGCAGTTTGGTACTACTTGTTATTTAAAGCAACATAGAAGAGATTCGAGAGAGAACAATAAACAAAAACAATTACCATTTATAGGAAGACATCATAGAGTTTGAGCCACTCCAAGCGCAGAATGTAAGTTCCACCAGATAAAGGGAAGCTTTGTAGACTTCAGATTAACCACAGAATGCTCTGGTAGAAGTCTTTACTCTCGGTCAGTGGAAGTCTTCTGAAAAGACAAGTGTCCACTACGAGAGGAAGTATCCTCTCGCTCAAATACCACTTTGAGCCCCTGTTTAAACTAATATGGTCCTTGATCTCATGTTGCTCAGCTGTTCCCTTCTTAGTTAGATGGGGAAGAATATTAATTTTAGACACCAGGCTTTTCAAAGCCAATGGCTCCATTTCAGAGGTCAGGTAAGGAGAGGATGAATTGGGAACACTGGATGAAATATCACCTTCATCTTTCTCTCTTCTCAGTGTGGCAATACTCTCGGAATTACAAAGCTGGATTTGTCCTTGGCGATCATATGCCCCTTTCAGACTCATGATTAAGTGCTTGTTCCCAGCTGGCAGAAGTCTAGGCATGGGAATCCAAAGCCACATGCATATTCATTATGGTAACTGTGAACACACCCAACTTCAACAGAAGCTCTTCTAAAAGCACGTGGCAAGTTTGTTTTAATTTCCTCAATCTTTAAAGGTATTTGCAATGTCCTCAACTGTTCATGCTCTAGGGGAAGGTCAAAGACACAGGCATAGGTAGGTCTGAAGAGCAGGGATAAACTTTTTCATAAACTGTTCTGACAAGTGACACTATGACTCTTTCATTTTCTGTTGCCGACAAAGAAGAGGGAGTCAGTGTGAGAATAACTACCTGCCAGGTTCTAAGAGTAGTGCATTCCTAGATTTATTTAAGTGGCATAAAACTTCGATTGCTTAGAAACTGGAATTAGTATTATAGATAATTTTCCAGTTCTTCAGGGTACTGGCAATTGTCATCTTTTATTTGTAGCCTTTGCTGACTCCTCTATGCTCCATCCCAACACTAGCTTCTGCACTCTTGCTTTTTAAAAAAGTTTTCCTTTTTAATTCAGATCAATGTATTCCATGAAAAATAAAATTAGATGTTTTCCATTTTAAGAAATTTGAAAGAATTATAGCAGAATCATTTTTTAAAAACTGTTAATATTTTGTAGGATTAAAAACTATGCTCTCTAGGAAGAGTAACTAAGCAGAAGTATATTTTTTATAAATAATAAGTTATTTTCACATAATTATTGTGAAAAGATGAAACAGATTTGAGTTACCAATGTTTACAGGTGTTATTAAATTATGTAATGTGACAAATATCCCTACCAGAAGAAAGATGTATGTAGCCATATCCTCTGCCCAGACCATCAAAATGATAAAATCAGGTTTTCCATCCCCTTTGGCTCCAGCAAACTAGTCACAGGCTCCAATTAGCCAGAGCACAGTGGAATCTGCTCCTTTGCTTGCTTTAAAAACCAACAAACTTCTTGTTTTAAAATAGTTATAGAACTACAGAAAAGGTAATTCAGAGAGTTCAGAGTAGTTCAGAGAGCTTCCCTATGCCCTGTATGCATTTTCCTTAGTTTCAACCTCTTACGTTAGTATAGTGTACTTGTTCACATTAATGAACCAATGTTGATACATTACTATTAAGTAAACCTGATAACTTCATTTTATTTTTCTTTTTTTCCTCCTAGTGTCCCTTCTCTGTTTCAGAATCCCATGCAGCCTTCCACATTACATTTAGAATAAATAGGATTTATGATGAATTGGATATGGGGTGTGAAAGGAGCACAGTGGACAAGGATGTTTACAAATTTCTCTTGGAGCACTTGAAGGATAAAGTTGACATTAACTGAGATGGAGAAGGCCATGGAAGAACAAATTTTGGTGGAAGGTCAGAAGCTCAGTTTTGACAAGCCCATAAAAGCTTCAAGGTGAATAGGTGTGGAAATAGAAATCTGGAGCTCAGGGCAGGATGTCAATTAGAGATAAATATGGAAAGTCATCCACATATTGATATTTCCATGTACAATATGTACTTAATAAATGTTTGTTGACTAATTATTAGAGAGAATGATTTTTTAATGTGTCTATTTGTCCTAAAAAGGAAAAGTCACAATTGAAAAAATGTATGCTACTTGAATTCTAAAATTCAGTGACAATAGTCTGGTATGTCACACTGTTCCCAGCTTCTGATGGCCTGGAGGATAAGCTTCCTGGTACAATATTTGACCACAAAACTACCCAGGCATTGCATACATGCTTATTACTGTCTATCTGCCTAACCTCAAGACCCCAAACACCTATCCATAAAATATTTTGAATGCATCAAAGAGTTATTATGTCTAGAAAAAAATATAGTAAGGCTATGAGCAGGCCCACTATTTCCATGATATTTTGGAGTTATATATCTTTTATAAATACTAACATAAGGAAATGGCATTTCACAGAGCCATGGAAAGAATCCCTTGATTCTTTTCAAGGGTTATTTCCATTAGCTGATTAAGATACCATGCTGTCAAAGGAGCCATACAAACAGGAGTGGCTGACAGCTCATCTACTGCTTGGCATTCAAACCAGCTGGATAATGCTAATAGTTTCTGTTTATGCACCACTTTCTGAATGTTTCCAGAACAACAAGACCTCTGAGCATTTACTCACAGAAGTAGAGCAATTGTCACAAATACCAAAAGGCAAAAGAAAGGCTAATGCATCCCTGTCATCCACATTCTAACTGATTTTTCTTCTTTTCACAAAGTACCACTGAGTATGACCCAGAAAAACAAAAATTGATAAGCAGCACTTTATCAATATTCAAAATGTTTGGTCTTCTACAGACATTTTTGGGAAAATATAAAGACCAGCTACAGATTTGGAGAAAATACTCAGAAACTGAATATTTGGTGAAAAACCTGTATCTAGAATATATCACAAATTCTTAAAACTCAGTAACAGTATGACAAACATCCCAATTTTAAAAGTGGACAAAAGATTTGAACAGACATCTCACCAAAGAAGATAGACACATGGATAATAGGTCCATGAAATAAATGCTCAAAAGCAGTCATCAGCGAGATACAAATTAAAATGACAATGAAATAGAATTTCACACACACTAGAAGACTTATAATAAAAAAGCACAGAGAAAAAGCAGAAGTTGAGGGGCTGAGATTGTGGCTCAGTGGTAGAGCACTTGCCTCGCATGTGGGAGGCACTGGGTTCGATCCTCAGCACCACATATAAACAAATGAATAAATAAAGGCCAATCAACAACTAAAAAAAATTTAAAAAAAAAAAAGCAGAAGTTGAGAGAGATGTGAAGAAATCAGACAGGTTGACTGGCATGTAAACTTGTACAGGTGTTTTGAAAACCGGTTTCGCAGTTTCTTGAAAAGCTATTCCCTATATAATCCAACGATCCTTTTCCTGAGCATATACCCAAGAGACATGAAAAAATGTGAGCACACAAACCTTTGTACTTGAATGTTCACAGAACATTCACAACAGCCCCAGACTAGAAACCATTCAAAATTCCAACAGTTTGGTAAATGGGCAAACAACATGATGTATCAGTACAAATAGAATACCACTCAGCAAGAAGAATGAATGTGATACTGATGCTTGCTACAGCATCAACAGAAACATGTTTTTAAGTAGAAAAGGCCAGAAACAAAGACCATATGCTGTATGATTCCATTTGTTTGAAATGTCCAGAAAAGGCAAGTCTAAAGACAGACAAAATAGATTGGCAGCTGCCTGGGGCTGGGAGTAGGAACAGGGATTAACTGTAAACAGAATCTTATTGGGTGGTGTACTGTGGTAACAATTATACAACTCATGAAGTTCCTTAAAGCTTACTAAATTGCTAAAATGTACACTTATGACAGCTGAATTTTATGACCTATAAATTATTCTTTAATAATGGCACTAAGAAGAAAGAAAACTCAATAATATGACCAATAAAAATAAGTAAACTTGTTAAAAGAAAAAAATAGTGCTACTGAGCAGTTTGTGGCCAACTTTTCCAGGTGACTGAGGCTGGGATCCAGGGAGACATAAATTATACCCCATACTTACCAGGTCACCTGGGGCCAAAGAAAAGGAAGAAGAAATGGTGAGTGGGAGAGAGTTAAGATTTTCACATTTTTCTTCTGCATAAATACAGAAGAAAATATATATTACATTTATATAAATGCAATATAAAATTTTGTAATTAATAAAAAAAATAATGGCAACTTAAAAATAACTCCTATGTCTTATTATCTGCTTGCAGATAGGATACTCTGAGCAAGGAAGACAATGAAGTTACAGAATATCCAGACAGTCACATTTGATATTAGACCTTCAACATTTCCAAGTGACAATAAGTGGCTAAATATTAGGTTATAAAAAAAGGGGAGTCCAAAACTCCCGTGTGGGTTGAGGATGTAGCTCAGTAGGAGAGTGCTTGCCCAGCATGTGCAAGGCCCTGGGTTCCCTCCCCAGCACTGAAATAAACAAACCAATAAACTCCGAATGCCTTATGCAGGTAGTAAATTTCCTGTTCTTTTTCCTGTTTAGAAGAATAAAATAAAATAGAAGAGTTATTTTAAAAACAACAAAAAATAATAAAAGTATGGATGTGATTATTTAAAAATTAATATTTCAAAAATATTAAATGTTTTAGTTCATTATTTCCATAGTGATTGCATTCATTGTTTACTTTATTGTACAATGTAAATACTTGTCACTGAGTTAATGTAATGTTTAGAAAAAAGCACATGATATTTCAATAGGAACAAAGTACATTATGAAAATACTACTCACAGATAAATGCATAAATAAATTTCCAATGTGCTAACATGACATATATACATATACATATATATATATATATATATATTTTTTTTTTTTTTTTTTTGGTACTGAGGATTGAACTCAGAAGTACTCGACCACTGAGCCA
>PVHX01011292.1:41462-65147 GCA_004024805.1 Geosciurus inauris
CAAAAATAGTACAATGAATATCCATATACTCTTTATCTAGATTCACCAAATGTTAGTGTTTTCCTCATTTGCTATCTCTCTTTTTTTCTGAAAGTTGCAGATTTCATAAAACTTTTCCTCTAAATGCATGAGCGTATGTCCCCTGAGAATGAAGACATTTTCTCACATAACGAGATCCAGTCAAAAATCTGATAGTGCATTTAATCCTCCTGCCTTTTTTTTTCCTTTTTATCTCCTATGTATTTAGGGAACAGTCACACCAGTCTTTCTTTTTTTTTATTCTTCCTGATATTGGTATTTTTGCAGATTCCAAACTGCCTCATTAAATATCTCTTACTTGGAACTGCCTGATTATGTCTTCACGTCTGGAAGCAGGTTATACTTGTAGCCAAAAAACCACACAAGTGATGATGATGTATCTTTCTCAGAACATCACAACAGGTGACACAGGTTATCAGCTTGTATCATTATTAGTGATGCTAAATTTGGTAATCTGATGATGGTGGTGTCTTCTAGATTTGTCTAATGTAAAGCTACTCTTTGCTCTTTGCAGTTGACCAGTAACTTGTAGCAATTTGCAGGTAGGTATCCATCAGCTCATATTTTAGGCTCCTGTCCTGTTCTACCTGAAAAAAAATTTTTTTTTTTATGGTACTGGGGATTGAACCAGGGGCGCTTAGCCACTGAGCCATGTCCCAGACTTTTATTTTTTTATTTTGAGACAGGGAATCACTAAATTACCTAGGACCTCACTAAGTAGCTGAGGCTGGCTTTGGACCTTTGATCCTCCTGCCTCTGCCTCCAGAGTTGCTGGGATTATAGGCATGTGCTATCGCACATGGCCCCTATTACCACAATGATTGAGAAATGATTATTTTCTAACTATAACATTTCTTCTACACTTATTAATTTGTATTCTTCTAAAAAGAAGATCTTGCCTTTCTCATCCTGAGCCCATTTTATAGTATCATTATGAAGCCATGAATTTTTAAAAAATGAATGTACACTCCCTACATTCTTTTGATGCTCAAATTGTTCCAGATTTGGCCAATGGGAGTAACTTTGAGCTGGCTTCTATGTACTTTTGGCATTCTGACTCTTATTTTTCATTTTTTTTTTTTTTTAGTATTTCTCTACTTTCTCTACTTTTTCACCTTATTTCTGGAATCTGCCATTTCTTCAAGGAACCCTGGTTCCTTTTAGAGAAGAATGGTATTTAGAAATCAAGACCTGAGTACTAGGAGTGCCCTTTCCTACCAGAATGCCATCAAAGGGCCATTCTTTCTAGCACCTTCAGTGAACAGAGCTGGGAAATATTTACATATATTTATATATACATATATATGTTCATACTTATATTTTGAATTCTATTCAATACCACAAGATTCTTTCTGTCCTTTCTTTCATTCCCTATATGTATTTCCCTCCCTTTGATTCTTTTTATTTATTTTTTTATAGTTGTAAATGGACAGAATGCCTTATTTTGTTATGTGGTGCTGAGGATTGAACCCAGTGTCTCACACTTACTTGCTAGACAAATGCTCTACCTTTGAGCCATGCTCCAGCCCCCTTCCCTTTGATTTTAACCCTTACATGAGAGAACAAAATAAAATGCTTGCTACAGGTAAAATGCATGCTACTGTTATGCCCATCCATTCTAAATAATTGGGGAAGTCCTAGAGGATTCATACCCAATTTGTAAAATCCCATTCCACAGCATGAATCATCATTTTCTAGTTTTAGAAACTAGAAGAAGAGTATGTTTATATTTACATTCCTGAGAATGCGTTTCTATCCTCTAAATTGGAAGTGGATTTTAGGAGCTAGAAGAAGCTTATGATAGTAACAAGGAATGAAATTACAGAAGTGCAAAGCTCAAGTCATGCTCTTCTGATCAAATGCTGGCCTGCTTCTCCCAAAGAGGGTAGGGTTCAGGGGAGAAATTTTCCACAAGGAAAAACATTGCAGTAGAGAGCACATTAATGGTTGATGAAGAGCTGGGTGAAATCCTCACATACTTTCTAAGATGTGTGATTCACTCTGAAAGGTAAAATTGTATTTTTAGATAGAGAATAAATCAGGCTATTACATAATGGTTCATAGTAAGTTGTTACCTTTTATTCTGTATGTTCAAAAATATCAAAGAATTTAAGGTGCAAAAGGACCACTGCAGCTGTTAAAATGGTAAAAGGCATTATAAGTCCAAGTTCTTAATCAGAAAATATTTTCAGTGTGAAGGGAACTTTGGGGTATGGAATAAGATGGACAGTATTCTCACACACCTGTTAGGAATGTACACTGTGCTAATAATCTTCAAGGAAGGCGATTTGGCCATGACCTTCGACTCCCCAATTGTATTTCTAAGAGTTTTACCTCAAAGAAATTGAGCTATACTGAAACATTATCTTTGAAGATATCATCATGACATTATTATATTTAAAAGACTGAAATAGAACAAAAATAAGACAGTTGGTTAAATAGACATGGCATTTTTATACTAAAGAATGCTATGTGTCCATTAATCATGTATAGGAGAATATTTAACAACATGAGAAAAAAATCAATATTATTGTTAGGGGTAAAAGTGCAGATTATAAAATAGTATTTGTACTCAGTTTGAACTAAAAACAAAAAGAGATACTGCCAACATATTGGATGCTTAACACAGTAATACATAGTTAGAAAAATGTCACACAAGATTATTACACTGAATATGTTTCATACTTTTCTAAGGCTACCAATTTTATAAAATAAACATATATTTATTTTTCAATCTGAAAAATGCCATTAAAACACATTTATAAATGCATAATAAAGAGACTAGCCTTTAAACTCATGGGAATTAGAGACAGAGAACTTAGATTTGAATTTGAGATTCAGTAGCTGTGTAAATTCAAAATAGTTGCTCAGTTTTTCTCATCTGTTAAATAAACATAATAACATTTACCTTATGGAATAGATAAGGGCTAAGAAATGAGATAAAAATGATTACTGCATCAGAGCTATTGGATAAATGGTTATTGTTATTAATGTTACCAAATATTACCAAAAATAAAAGATTATAAGCTGCATACTTTAGTGTAGATTCTAAAGAAGAAAAATATTCCTGATTATCTCAATTTTCTTCATCCACAGTGTAAGATGACTTACTGTTAAAATATTGTTTCTATCGTTGGGATATATACATATGGGAATTGCATGAACTATAAGCATAGTTGAGGAAATAATTACAAACACTCATAAAGCTAACACCAGATTACAAACTAGAACACCAAGAGCACACCAAATCCCATCCCTTGGTCATCCTCCTTGAATTAACTACAAATCTGAATTTGTATAATAATTTCCTTTGCAGTTTAAACTGTTACATGTGCACACTAAATCTATAGCTTCATTTTGCCAGTTTGGAATTTGTGTGTGAATGTATTCATACTGTTGGTGTTATTTTATGTCTTTTTCAGTCATAATTGTCTTTGATTCACCATTTTGCTATCTATAATTATCTGTTTTCATTATTGTCTAACATTCCACTTTATAAATATTTCTGAATGAATATATTTATTCTACTACTGATGGCCATTTTGGTTGTCTTCAGTGTGGGCCTGCTACAAACGTCCTTGTGTGTGCAAGATGAATATAGATAACAATGTACATTCCCATCAGCACCACAGGAAGGGTCTTGTTGCTCTGTATCTTTAACAACTCTTTAAGCTTTCCTAACCTAGTGAATGTGCAATAATATATCATGTTTAAATTTAAATTGCAGGGGGGCTGGGGTTGTAGCTCAGTGGTAGAGCACTTGCCTAGCATGTGTGAGGCATTGGGTTCAATTCTCAGCACTGCATATAAATAAATAAAATAATGGTCCATTGAAAACTAAAAAAAATTTAAATTGCATCACTCTACTAAATGGTTGAAGATTTTCTCAGATATGCACACACACATACCACATCAGTCTGTTGGTCTTTGTTTTTTATGAAGTACATGTTGAAGTTCTTTTTTTGGTAATTTTTAAATCATTTTTCTTATCACTATTTAGAAGTTTTAATATAGTCTAAATGTTATACTTGACAGTAGTATGTGTCGTGGATGGCTTCTTTCTCTGTGTCTTTGTATTCTCTTTTTGATATTTTCTGACAGAAAAGCAGAAGCTGTTCATTTTTATGTAGCGAGATATATTAATCTTTTTCTTTATGGTTGGTGTTTTTTGGGTGGTGTCTTTTGAAGAAGCCTCTCTCCTCTTCTCCACCCTGAGATCATAAAGAAATTCCCCTATTTATTTTCTAAATAATTTAGAGTTTGGCTTTCATATTTAGGAGATGATTTTACTTATTATGGTATAAAGTAGGTCTAATTTTACTAATTTATTTTTCCACATATTGTCCCAACAACACTTACTGAAAAGTCTATCTTTTCCTTACTAATTTTCAAGACTACCCCTTTCAGATATCTATGTTTGTTACTATCTTTTTGGCTTCAATGTCCATTTGCCACTCCTGGTGTTAGTATTTGTGATGTCTTAATTTTGATTGTCTTGTACTAAGATGTCTCCCCTGTTCAGGAGTGCATTGGCTATTCTTGACACATTGAAAATATTTCCAGAATCAGTTTGTCAAGTTACACACATAGACACCTTGGAATATAAATTGAGATTGTGTTGAATCTGTAAATAAGTGTGGAGTTTTCATCTTTATATTACTGAATGTTCAGATCTGTAAACAGGGCATATCACTCCACTTATTTAGGTCTTCTTTACTTTCAGTTAAAACTATGCAATTATCTTTCTCTGCAGAGATCTCTCACATCTTTTATTAGATTTATAAATCTGATAATCTTAGGTACTTCTTATTTTTGATGCCATTTAATATTTTATTTTAAAATTCCTTTTCTGTCTGATCCTATGTATTCTGCTGAATATTTTTAACAGAAAACTTCCAAATCTGTTATCAGTTCAAAATGTTTATCTGCACAGTCTTAATTTTCCTTATACCCAGTTATATAACCTATAAATATAGTTCTTATTTCCTTCCAACCCTCATACATTTTATTTCTTGTTATGTTACAGGGTTTCTAGTATAATGTTGAAGAGAAATGGTTGAATGTTTTATTTTATCAGTTAATTTTATTAATTTAAATTTGTCTTTTTCCTTTCAGTCTTTCTAATCAAAGTATGGTAGCATCTCATTGTGGTTCTAATTTGCATTTCCCTGTGCAAATTTCTTCAGGTATTTCTTCAGATATCTTCTTTTGTGAGTTATTCTTTGGTCCCTTTTGCTCATTCACAAACTGGAGCTTGTTCTATTATTGAGTCTTAAGGATTCTGCATGTATTCTAGATACAAAACTCGTACAAATATTTTCTGTTAGTCTGTGTGTTGTCTTTTTATTTTCCTAAAGATGTCTTTTGAAGAGCAGATGTTTCTAAGCTTTGATAAAATCAAACTGATTCTTAGAAATATGTAGGGGATACATTTTAGTTGTACAATTAGTGCTGTATCTCATGATTAGTGCTATTTGTATCCTAAGAAATCATCTATTCCAAACTCTTGAAGATATTCTGAGTTGACTTGTGTCAACTCAAGTTTCATAGTATTAGCTGTTACACCGAGGCCTGTGCTCCATTTTAATTCATTTTCTGAATGTGGGGTACAGTAGAGGCTAAACTTTATTTTTTCTCTTCTGGATATTCAGATTTTGATATTTCCACATAAACTTCAAATGCCTTTTATTTTATTTTTTGTATCAGGGATTGAACCCAGAGGTGCTTAACCACTGAGCCACATCCCCAGCCCTTTTATTATTTATTTATTTATTTATTTATTTTAATTTCGAGACAGGCTTTTGCTAAATTGTTTAGGGCCTTGCTAAGATGCTGAAGCTGGCCTTGAACTTGGGATTCTTTTGGCTCAGCATCCTGATACACTGGGATTAAAGGCATGCACCACTGCACAGCTTCAAATTCCTTTTTAACATTGTCTTCTTAAATTCTTATACTCTTCCCATTCTACCTAGTCACTGGATAGCTACAATGTATCCTCAACATATTTCTGGGAATTCCTCAAAGAGTTATTTGAATATGCTACAGACTATTCTTTTGGCTGTAGCCCTCATGTCTATCTGTAAGTTTCTGTTGCCTGTACTCAGTGAAGGCTACTGTTCAAGACCTTCCATGAAGAAGGCTGGCCACAGACACCACTGAGGATGCCCATGTGCAACAGCAAGATCTGTGTCTTAGGTGCTTCCTGCAGGTATCCCTCAGTTGCCCATCATGCTGGATCTTCAGATCCTGAAGCAGCATTGGTTACCACCAGAACACCCAGATTCCCATGAATGGGTTGTCTGTCTTCTGGTCTTAAGCCCTCTTATCACTGGGCTTCAAATCCATGTTAATGAAAGAGAAGGAAACAGATGCCATGGCATACCATCCACCTTCTCCTCTTTCCTCAACCCCAAATCCATCTTTCCCAAAAGCAATCCAGTCCTTCTTCCTAGAGGCAACTCTTCATTTTTCTTAGGTTACTACTTTATTCTCCTTTTGGGGGAGGTTTAGAGTTCTTTTCTCCTCTTTTTAGAAATGGTTCTCCAAATATCTCCAAATCAGTAGAAAGTCTTCATCTAACTTTCCCATGACAAAAAGCCCCATTCAGGTGGTTTTCCCAGAAGGAACAGAATGTTCCAACATGAGGCTTAGAAGTGAGTTAAGCTTGTACTTCGGGCCTGCCTGGTTGTTTTCACTCCCTGATTCCATTTAAGCACGTGCTCACGACATGTTGGGCACAGCACCTGGCACTGACAGAGCAGGTCAAGAACTCTATCCTCTAATGGAGGTTGGCAGGAAGGATGGAAATAGACCTGGAAACTGACGATTAGGATACTGCAAAGTAACTGCACTAGGGTATCAAACAAGCACATGGCCCAGGCACCAAACCAGCTGGAGGAGCAGGGAAGAGGCTAACAAGGACATCTCCGCACTGAAAAGTAAATGGTATCCCAGACATGGTGGAGGGCTGGAAAGATATTCTGAGGTGAGAGAGCATGATTTGCAAGGGTGGGGAGGTGAAAGAATACAAAAACACTCCTTAGTGTTTTGTTTTTGTTTTTTTAATTTATCATGAAACATAATAATGGATGCTAGTTGAGGGGAAAAATCATGTTAAAAAGGTATCTTTCTCTGTTTTATTAGAAGATTTTTTAAAGTCAGTAATTGAAGTAGAATTTTATGTTATGTCACATTCTACTTTGTAAGATAAGAGACCTTTCTCCAATAATTTGATAATACACAATATTAGAATGGAAGAGGCAAAAGTTAGTGTTCTGACACTAACTGGCTGTCCTTGCAATTCAATCCTGACACTAAACTACTCAGAGTTAGTACAGATCCTATTGGTTAACAGCAATGTCCTCCACATGATAGTTGACAAAAGTCTCAGGGACCAGTTGTACTTTTTTTTTTTCTTCCCATATCAGGGATTGGACCCAGGAGCACTCAACCACTGAGCCACATCCCCAGCCCTTTTTAATGTTTTTTATTTAGAGATGGGGTCTCAATTAATAACTTAGGGCCTTTCTGCTGAGGCTGGCTTTGAACTTGTGATCTTCTGCCTCAGACTCCTGAGCCCCTGGGATTACAGGCGTGTGCTACTGTACCTGGCCAAATGCATTTATCACTGGCTACAAATTTAGGGGTCCAAGAGCCCTTCAGGTTTGATAATTCAGTAGAATAACTCACAGAACTCATTGATTGTACTATACTTAAATTATTGCAGCTTTATTACAAAGGAGTTAAATGGGATCATTCTGTTATTCTGTTACTGTAACAAAATACCTGAGGTAATCAGCCTAAAAAGAGGAAAGATTTACTTTGGTTTACTTTAGCTTTGGAGGTTCTAGTCCATGCTCAGTTGTCCCCATTGTCTTTGGGCCTGTGGTGAGGGAACACATCATGGTGGCAGCACATGGTAAAGGAGCTAAAGAAAAAGGGGGGGAGGTGGCATCTCACAGTTCCCTTCAAGAGTACATCTTCTTGAACATCTAAAACCTCCCACTAGGCCCCACCTCCTGAAGGTTCTAATAGTGCCACAGGTTAGTGACCAAGCCTTTAACATATGGGCCTTTGGGGGGACATTCAAGATTCAAACTATAGTAGTGAAGTCCATGAGGGTCCCAGACACAGCTCCATGCCCTTTGCTCTAAAAAGCCAAGCATGCCACCCACCCAGCACATCAGTGTGTTCACCACCAGGAAGCTCCACAGAGCTTTTGTGTCTGGAATTTTAATTAGAGGTTCATCATGTAAGTATAATTGATTAATTCATTGGCCATGTGATCAGACTCAATCTCCAGCATCCCTTGGTCCCAAGAGATGGGACTGGCTCCAAGTTCCAATCCTAGGGACCCAGTGAGAGTTGCTTCATTAGCATAACAAAGGCACTCCTTTCAGTCAGGGTTTCTGAAGATCTGTGCCAGGAACTGGGACAAAGATCAAGTGTATTCTTTATTATACTATCAGTGAAAGTGGCCAGAAACCAGGTATAAATGAATCAAGTAACAAGGCTATTCTAGATTCTTTGCAGAAAATTCTCTAAAACCTGCCAGTGACCAGCTAAAAACTGGCTATTCTTGGTTAAGCACGGGCAGACAAAGCCCAGTCACCCAGCCAATGACCTTCTGAGGTCACAAGGTCAGTATCCCCCATTTAGAACATGGTAACTCCCTCTCAAAAGGAACATTGGGAAGAGACATGATAACCATCTATATCTGTGTAAAAGAAGCCTAAAACTACCACTTGTCACCATCCAAGCAAAAGCATCTTCTCCCCTCTCCCTTCTCCATAACTGCCTCACTACCAACCAAATGCAGAGATGAATTTGACCATGTGTCCTAGCCTTCAATAAAAGCTCCTTCTTGGGCTGGGATTTTAGCTCAGCGGTAGAGTTCTTGCCTCGCATGCGTGAGGCACTGGGTTAGATCCTCAGCACCACATAAAAATAAATAAAGATATTGTGTCCATCTACAACCAAAAAAACAAAAGAAAAATGCTCCTTCTTTTTTGCAAAACTTGGTGCCATAGTATTGGGGCAGCCATCCCTTGCTTGGTATCATAAGTATCAACTGAAAAAATCACTTAGAACTAATAAGAGTTCATTAAAAGAGCCAAATATGAAATCAAACTAAAAATCAAGCGGGACTTGGAGAGGGGATGGTTAGTGCATGCCTGTAATCCCAGTGTCTCAGGGGGCTGAGGCAGGAGGATCACAAGTTCAAAGCCAGCCTCAGCAACTTAGTGAAGCCTTAAGCAACGTAGTGAGACCCTGTCTCAAATATTTTTAAAAAATGCGTTTCTTTTATCTTTTATACCAATGCAGAACAGTAAGAAAGTAGAATAATTAAAAGCTCCAACTTACAAAACAAAGTAAATGTACAGAGTGTAGTAGAATTAATAAGGAATGTGACATAGCTTTATAATAACAGGGTAAAGTCAGAAAAAGAAAGGAGCTTCCTTAGTTTAGGGGAGAAGAACAAGAGAGCAAGAACAAATGACCACTGGGCCAACTTTTAGGATAGTGACTAAAGATGACAGGGATGTTTGTCATGTGGGATTAACTGGACTCAAATGCTCAACATACTTTGGGTATGAATGCAGGCTAGAAGATAATGCCCAAAGGTTTGACAAGATTGAGAGGCTTTTAATATACTTGTGCTTAGGCACCACAGCCAGGCTACGACTCCCGCTGTGGTCATTAAACAGAAGA
This sequence comes from Geosciurus inauris, assembly GCA_004024805.1. Lineage (NCBI taxonomy): Eukaryota > Metazoa > Chordata > Mammalia > Rodentia > Sciuridae > Geosciurus > Geosciurus inauris. The sequence continues at coordinate 51,213 of PVHX01011292.1, forward strand.
ACTATTGGAGGACCCATTGATTCCATCATCCCCATTTTGACTCTGGGGAAGGAGGACAGGGAAGATGGTTATAGGGCTCAAAGTAAACCACCAAGGTCAGCTGAAAACAATTAAGTACTGAGGTATTAAAGGAGAAAATTTTAAGCCGAGGATTTTGGCTTTGCACTGATTTCATTTCTTGTGACCTTATAATTGAGTTTACATTTACTTGCATTTATGATGATTCAAAAAGAAAGTTTAAATTTGGTTAGGCAAAACAATAAATAAGAGGTGGGGTGATTAAAGGTACTTACCGGTGTGGTTTATTATTTATTTTTCTGCCATCACCATCTAGTGGAGAAAACCTTGAACTTCAGACCAAAGACTCAAAGACTGAGGTTTAGTGAAAAAAAAAAGAGGGTCTACTATGTGGCAGGCACTAAACCAATACACATTTTAAGTCCATCTAATTCTTATACTGCGGGACAAGCATTATTATTCCTCTCTCAGATTTGGAAACTGAGTCTGAGAAGTAAAGTATCTCTCCTGAGGTCATATTGTGGCCACATTAAACCCAGATCCTTGAAGTCAAGTTTTCACTTCATAGTATATCCAAATAGATCAGTTCTACTCATGTATGAGGCTTTGGGATGGGAGCAAAATACATACACATATATGGAGAATTGTCTTTTTATTTTCCCCTTTTTCTTATTTGTAACATATATGAGCAAAGAACATGTCTAAAAAGAACAGGATGAGGCTGGAGGCAGAGCACATAATTAGTATGTTGGGAAACATACTTCACAGTTAATATCAACCCAGCACCACAGGAAGAAAGAAAAGAAAGAGAAGGAGTGAGGGAAAGAAATAGAATTATAGTACACAAGTTTTTTAATCTTTTAATTTTTACCCTAAAATGTACAATGAATATTTTTCTATGACAATAAGTATTTTTGAAAACATATGAGGGAACAATAAAGATATAGGATTATACCTATATGTAAGTTCACAGCATAAATTTTACATACATTTAGACGCTAGGAAAAGGTGCTAAAATACTAACGAGGATTATCCATGAGCATATTTTACATAAGTATGTATTATTTTTGAACAGAAAACTATAGGCCTTACATCAAGTAAAAGAAAAGATATTCCAGAAACTTCACAGTTATCTATTTTTTTGGTCATTATTTTAAAATATTTTGTATATATTAAAGGTGACCATTTGTCCATATATTTCTGGAAATGTTTAAAATCAGTGCACGTTTTTTAAAAAATTTTTTTTGTTGTTGTAGATGGACACAATGCCTTTATTTTGTTTATTTATTATATGTGGGTGCTGAGGATCGAACCCAGTGCCTCACGCATGCTTGGCAAGCGCTCTACCACTGAGCCACAACCCCAGCCCCAAAATCAGTGCACATTTAATAACACTTTTCTTCAAAACTTGTTTGAAGACAGCCCTAGAAGCGATTTTCAGTACTTGTCTCTGTGCTATTCCTGTGGTAGTCACTCTGGAGGACAAATAAAAGTTCATAATCCTCTATATTTTGTAGTTTCAAATTATATTATGGTCATAGAACTAAAGATTCTTTGCTTAACTCACATTTCTTTATCTTTTCTATTAATCTTATTTTTGAACCTAATATTTCTAGCCAGAAAATCTCTTAACAATCAAAAAATCAGATTTCACTCCTCGTACAGGAGGTTGGGATACAGACTTCATTTAATATAAACTAAAAAAAAAAAAAAAACATCCTTTGGTGCTTATTCAATGATAATTAGGGAGAGTTAAATATCATGCCCAAAATATATTTCTTTGGAATATTTTCAGTTGAATATTCAGAGAAAACTGCAGACACAAGAATGGCTGTGACAATCTGTCCTTTTGTTTTTAAAAAAATCTACATCTATCTACATTATAAAAGGACTTGATACCCCCAACGCTTTATGCCTAGGAAATATCTAGAAGAAGAGATTGGGGGTCTAGGACCTGGTCCAGACAGACAGAGAAGAGCACAGGCAGGTATTACCTGTAAAACTTCATCTGCTTAACAAGACAACCCAAACTTCCAGAGGCTATACCCACAAAGCCCAAGCTCCTATCCCTTTAAGCCCTTCATAAGACTGTACCATGTTGCTCATCTTGGAGTACCATATTTTAGGCATGTAATAGAATCTGTATGCTCCTATTCCTGATAGCTATTGTCTGTTTGTATCATAGACTAAATGTATCAAATTTTCGGAGGGAAAAGAGAAGATTTAAAACCTCCCTATGATAAAAAACAAAAAAACAAAAAAAACAAAAAAACAAAAAAACAAAAAAAAAACCTCCCTATGATAACTTTCAAGGAGATTCTTGTGTGGTAGATTGCTTTTGTCAAATTTCAGGAAAAGCTTCATTTACCCTCACTTCACTTACTTTCTGATAACCAAAAATTCATGTTTAAGCCGGGCTTGGTGGCACATGTCTGAAATCCCAGCAACTCAAGAGACTGAGGCAGGAAGATAGCAAGTTCAAGATAAGCCTCAGAAATTTAACAAGACCCTCAGTAACTTAGCAAGTACCTGTCTCGAAATACAAATAAATAAATAAATAAATAAATAAATAAATACCCGGGATGTGACTCTATAGTAACGTACCTCTGGTTTCAAGCCCCAGCATCTCTCCCACCAAAATGCATATTTAAGATACATGCTTAAGATACATTTTAAAAATGCATGTTAAGATAAATTTTTTCTTTAGTCAAGGAGGCTGAGAAAAGAGGATTGCAAGTTCAAGGCAAGCCTAAGCAACATAGCCAGATACTCCACCCGAAAGATCTTTTTTAGAAGGGCAGGTTTACAGAAAAACAGAATCCAAAATCACAGGAAACCGTAGTACTTTCAAAACCGCAACTTGCATTTTAATCTGCTTTTTATTTTTTCTATCTGTGCATACACTGTAATTTTAAAAACTGCCTGTTCTGTTAGCTTTGCAGTCGCTGTGACCGAAGTAACTGGCAAGAACAATTTAGAAGGTTTATTTGGGGCTTACAATGCATGGTCAGCTGACTCCATTGCTCTGGGCCAGTGGTGAGGCAGAACGTCATGAGGAAAGCTGGGCAGAGGAAAGCTGCTCAGCTCAGGGCAGCCTGCACCGGGTCGCAGGAGCGGGGAACCATCCAGGCACAAGCAGCCCTAATCATTGCCTGAAAGCCCCACCTCTATACCTTGCTGCATTGGGGTCATACATCCCAGATCATGCACATTCCAGATCCAAGTCGTAACACCTGTCATCATTTTATTATTGTGGGAGTTAGAACGCTCGAGTTGGTTTTCAACTTGTAACCTAATTGCAAATTTGTTGCTAAAAAGCCAATTCCAAAAGGGTGGGGCAGCACCTTTATTTGCATTTCTTTGGCTCCGACTGAAGTGAACTTTTAATCACGTGTGCGTTAAGTTTTTTCTCCTGTTCAGTTCCTTTCTTCAGTTTTTTATCTGGAGTGTTTGGGTTCCCCCGCCCCATTTCCGTTTCATTACAAACAACCCTCGGTGACCTCCCACGCACCTGCTCCACTCCCCAAGCAGGAAGAGCCTCTAATGCGCCACCCCCTACCCCTAGACACAAATCTACTTCAGAACGCCCCCGGTTTCGCACGCCTCAATGGCCCAAAGGGACGCCGCTTCCACCACAGCGCAGTCTTGCGCAGGCGCACCACGCCAGCCCTAGAGACCTCTCACAAAGGCGGTTCGCAGAGCCGGAAGTAAACGAGCAGCGGCGGGGGCTAACGGTAGAGGACTACAGTTCCCGACGTGCCGCGCAAGGCATAGCCTGCGACTGGGTAACTGGTCCCGGACTACATTTCCCGAAGGGCCACGCAAAGCGATGCCCACAGCGGGACAAACGGTCGTGGACTACACATCCCGACGCGCCGCGAGAGGCGTTACCAGCGGTCGGCCGAGGGCGGGCCGACGCGGGAGCTCCGGACGTGAGGCATGAGCGGCGCCCTCCCTCGGCCCGCGCGCGTTCTGCCGCCTCCCCGAGCGAGGGTCGCGCGGCACGGGGCCTAGCGGCGGACATCCGAGGCCTCGGCGTTCTCAGGGGCAGGTGCGGCCGCGCCGGGCGGCGGGGAGGGCGGTGGCCGCCATGGAGGTGAGCGGGCCGGAAGACGACCCCTTCCTATCGCAGCTGCACCAGGTGCAGTGCCCCGTGTGCCAGCAGATGATGCCCGCCGCGCACATCAACTCACACCTGGACCGCTGCCTGCTGCTCCACCCTGCGGGGCACGCGGAGCCTGCGGCCGGGTCGCACCGCGCAGGGGAGCGGGCCAAAGGGCCCTCGCCGCCCGGCGCCAAGCGGAGGCGGCTGTCGGAGAGCTCGGCGCTGAAGCAGCCGGCCACCCCGACGGCGGCTGAGAGCAGCGAGGGCGAAGGCGAGGAGGGCGACGACGGCGGCGAGACCGAGAGCCGGGAGAGCTACGACGCGCCGCCCACGCCCAGCGGCGCCCGCCTGATCCCCGACTTCCCGGTGGCCCGCTCCAGCAGCCCCGCGAGGAAGGGGGCGGGCAAGAGGCCGGCGGCCGCAGCCGCCGCGGCGGGGAGCGCGTCTCCGCGCAGCTGGGACGAGGCGGAGACGCAGGAGGAGGAGGAGGCGGGGGGCGACGGCGATGGCGACGCGGACGCGGACGGCGAGGACGACCCGGGGCACTGGGACGCGGACGCCGCAGACGCCGCCTTCGGGGCCAGCGGCGGGGGCCGCCCCCATCCGCGGGCGCTGGCGGCGGAGGAGATCCGGCAGATGCTGGAGGGCAAGCCGCTGGCCGACAAGATGCGTCCTGACGCGCTGCAGGACTACATCGGCCAGAGCCGGGCGGTGGGGCAGGAGACACTGCTGCGCTCGCTCCTGGAGACCAACGAAATCCCCTCGCTCATCCTGTGGGGACCGCCGGGCTGCGGCAAGGTGAGTGCCGTCCTGGCCGCGCGCCCGGCGCGTGGATGTCGCTAACGGTCAGCGAGCCGTGGGGTCAGTCCTCCGAGAACTCGCCCGGCTCAGGGATGGTGTGGTCTAGGGGCCCCAAGCGCGCTTTGAGCTAGGGCACTGCCAGGTCCACAAGTGGAGTGTGTGATGGATGTGAAAAAGTCCCACCCCCCAGATACCTAAAACGTTTGCTGGACGTTTTCAGAAGGAAATGTCTAAGAATTCCTAGGTTCACATGAAGAGTCAGACTCGATTGGAGTTCCCTTCACGTTGCATCAGCTCCCCTCCGCTCTGATTTTTAGTGACCCAGTTCTCAAGGAAACAGCATGCAACAAAAATTGTGAAGGGACATTTCTATGTTACACTTGTATGTATATGAGTTCAGCTCTGAAAAAGTAATTGAATTTTTAAATTTTTGTGTGCTTCCTTCCCCTTCGAGTAGTCGTTGGTTTAACAGTGATTTTCAGAGCTAATATGAAAAACTCTCTTCCGTCTGCATATCATTTTCATTGAGAATTTCCCATAACTATGCTTATACTGCTTTGCTTATACTGTTTAGAGAAAAAGCATCAGTGCCTTTTGGTTTCCGGTTCCACGTACCTTAATTAGAGATTAGCAGAAGTGTAGCGGAGGGCACTAGGATATTGTGGGTCTAGAGAACATATCATTGGAAGAACACTTAAGAAAAAGTTATGAGGTCACCCTAGTAAAAGAACCTAAGAGGTGCTTAACTATAGGATGCTCTTTTATGTCTCCAGAAAGAGGAAGAATGAGTACCAGTGAATGACAGAATTTTGGGATTAGAGTACAAAGCGGTCTCTTAGTTTTGAAATTCACACTCCTTCATATACAGGATATTCATGATTTTTCTTTCCAGCTTCATCTCACACAACCACACCTCTCATTACTTCAGTTCCTGGAATGCAACTTGCTCTTTTTTTGTCTTGTTTGTATTTGTGCTTTCCCTTTGGCTGGGCACAAGTCAGATGTATGTCAAATAACATTAGTTTTTGGTGCTGGGGATTGAACCCAGGGCCTTTGCATGTACTAAGAATATAGTCTATCACTGACCTACAGTCCCAGCCTCCAGATAGATTTTATGATGATAGAATTGTTGATCTTTCCCCCCATGGATTTAGTTATTAGACCATTTAGGAGATTGAGCAGTAACATTCTTAGTAATTGTTAAGTCTTTATGTAAGATCGTGAGAAGGGATAATCAGTTATTGAAGGTCCCAGACAGCAGAAAAAGGTCTTCAAGGAGATGACTGAATGAGTCATAGGAGATTTTGGTGCAAGAAATTTACTGGACCAGACTGCTCAGTAAGGTGATTGGTGATCAGTTACAAGCCTATGGGACATTAGAGCCTGATTCCAAAAGGCAGGTAGGCTGGAATTTGGTAAAGAAGTCCATAGTGTCTAATGGTGCAATACAACTTATTGAAAATAAAGTGCTACCTTGCCAGCCAGGAGCAAATTTGTCCCTTTAATTAAACAATCTTCCCTTTTTCTGTATTCCCATTCTTAGTACTAAAGTACTAACAATAATAATAGCATATGCACGTTTATGGAGCACCCAGTAAGTGCCAGATACTGAATGAACAGTCCTTTCCTTGGAGCTTTCCTTTGTTTTCTGGTAAGTGCTAAACAGAATCGACCGGAGTGGACATTTAGAAGTGGTATGCATTCATCTCAAATGCCAAGTGGTTTTGTCATTGGTCTCTCAACTCAAAGGCTCTTTCAGTTTCCTTTTTCTCAACCACAACTAGAGTGGGTGGCTCTGGAATCAGTTCTACACCTAGTTCCTTCAGCTGTAATACTTTTGACTGGAGGAGGGAGAATTTTCTCTTGCCTTTGGTAAGAGGTCACAGCTGTCACCCAGGCTCTGCTAAATCAAGACAGCCGGCTCTATACTCAGATTCCAAAGATCTTAAGGGTCCCCAGAAAAGGAATCAAAATGGGCAAGGGACAAAGAAAGACATGTCAGGATTAGCCTAAGTTTTAGCTACTTTCCTGTTTTATTTAAATGTTAGGTTTTTTGTTTGTTTAATTTTAAGACTTTACTCTGTTATTTCAAATGTTATCTGTGTCTCTGAGCATTCTTCAGAGTTCAAGTTGCTTGGTAATGCTCATGCTGCTTATAGTACCCTTAAGTGCTATCCTCTTTGTCTGATTAGCTTTTCAAACTGTGTGTATTATCTTTTCTAGACCACCCTGGCTCATATCATAGCCAACAACAGCAAGAAACATAGTATAAGGTTTGTGACATTGTCTGCAACAAATGCCAAGACAAATGATGTGCGAGATGTCATTAAACAAGCTCAAAATGAAAAGAGCTTTTTTAAAAGGAAAACCATCCTTTTTATTGATGAGATTCATCGGTTCAATAAATCTCAGCAGGTATATTAACTTCCTTTTCTATTTTGGTCATTGTGTACATCAAGTAAAATAAAAAGTATCAGATTACATTTGAAAGTATAAAATGCTATACAAATGCTAGGGAATGTTACCATTATTAACTATCTACAAAGAAGCATAGGCTTGTCAATCCATCTCCTTCCCCGGGTGTCCCCATACTTTTTCTTAGTATGTTTTGATAACAAGAAAATGGTATCTGATAAATGATTAGTATATCCCTGAGCTATTCATATCAGAAAAGCCATTTTAGATCAAGTTTGTAATTCAAAAAAAAATTTAAAATATTAGGAATTATTATAAACAGATTTAAGATCATTGTCCACTTTTTTCTCCCCTGTATTTTTATTTTCAAAATTAAAGTGTATGTTATCTGTGCCTTTAGGCTGTCATCAAGTCCCCTTGATACAAGATTACTGTTTATTTCAATGGATTTCAGAAGTGAAAGGTTACAATTTGTTTTATAACAAAGCCACTTTTTTTCTGAATAGACATGAAAATATTTTTCAGGCATAATTTTTCCTAATTTATTTTGTTGCAATTTTTTTACTTGTAGTTAGAAATATTTCACAAACTCTAAAGATGTATTCCTCCCCCTTGATTTGACTCTTTTACAACCTTTAGAGTTCTGTCTAGGTACTAGCTTTTCAAGTTTCATGTGGGACATTGACACATCTCAATATTTTTGTGTAAGACAGTGTCTGGTGGTTATATATTCACCAAGTTTGTTAGGAAGAAAAATAATCTGAATCCTATCGGTAGAAAAGGATTTTGGAAATATTAATGTTTTCGTATTTTCTGTAAATAAATAATTGATATAATAAGGTATATGCTAGTTCAGCCATACTTTTCTAAGTAAAGACGTTTTTTATGTTGAATCTGTATTAGAATTCTACCTGTTAGAGGCCAGTCTTGGACATTGGCATCCCAGAAGTCATGTTTTGGACTTAAAAACCAAGAGTTGTACTTTCCCAAGTGTTTTATCCATATTCAGTGTACATGCTGTAAAAGTAAAATTAGAAAAATGAGAGAATGGATAGTTAACTTACGTAGGATTCCGCAAGCGGCTATTGACTGGAATCACTGTCTTCTGTTTTCCTCCCATAATTAGGATACTTTCCTTCCTCACGTGGAGTGTGGGACGATCACCCTGATTGGGGCCACCACTGAAAACCCTTCCTTCCAGGTCAATGCAGCTCTTCTGAGCCGCTGTCGAGTGATTGTTCTTGAGAAGCTTCCAGTAGAGGCAATGGTGACTATTTTAATGAGAGCAATCAACTCACTGGGAATTCATGTCCTAGACTCTAGCCGTCCCACTGACCCTCTGAGCCACAGCAGTAACAGCAGCTCTGAGTAAGTTGACAGTGTAAAGTGTCCTGGGAACTTATGCTTCCCAGAGAATCTCTTGGCAGGGGGCCAGAAAGGGCTGGGCCTCAGCCAGGAGAGAGGAGGGGACCAAGAAGAAATGTTTGATCTGGGGAAAAAGAACGAGTTCTAGAAGTGCTCAAATCATACCAAATCTCTGCAAACATACCCTTTCTTTTAAGAAGCATTTCCTAGCCTCAGAGGGTACATCCATAATTCTTTAGGCTTTAATATTGCTTTGTTGTTTTAGTTCTTGGGTGTTTATTTTGTACCAGGGGTTCTTTTCCTAGCTCACTGTTTTAAAAGCTTGGAGGACCATAGAAAACTTTGTTGTTTATTACAAAGATTTTATGTCCCTCATTCAATAGAACAAATATATACATCCTACACCTAATTTCAAAACTTTGGAGATTCTGCTAGATTCGAATTTCCTTTTTTCCTTGCAGTTTATTATTATTTTTTAAAAAGTAAAAATTAATGTAACTATAGCCATATAATTACTTTTGCATACTTGAAAAGCCAAACTCATTTCATTCCATAAAAGAAAAGGAATTTTAACTGAAATTAACATATCAGAGGCTGTCTTGGTCCACCTGTTGGTGATCAGTTTCTGCATCATGAGCACAATGTTAGTTTATTAATACACAGGGTATATGTATTATGGATAATCAATTTCATTTCTTGGGTAAGAGGTTTTTCTATTTGCAATAGAACATATTCTTCAGAAGTATTTGTGCATGTATTGGCTAACCTAATGCAAGGGAGCATAGTCCAGTCAGAAGAGAGACTATTACCCACCTCCTTATGCTTGGACTACACAGCTGCTCGTGCTGCCATGAGGCCAAGTTCTGGAGCCACTTTTCTGTGAGGATTAAAGTACAAGGCATAGTTGTAGACTCATGGTTTAGGTTTCAACAGTCTCTCCCTATATGTCTTGCCTCTCCCATTTGTTCCTATCTTAGATATAGCTGTGCCTTTTGAAAGTCTTGAAACATTTGGCCATGGACTCCTGGGAAAAATGAAGTTGCTTCATTTTATAGTGTAGTTGTGATGGAATGGCCATTAGAACTGTGGCTACAAAATATGGAACCTGCTGGTATCAGTCAGATGTGCTCATACTCAGGAGCCCTTTGTGGCCTGGACACTTGTCAGGGTCTCAGTGGGATTCTGCCAGTTCATTGTATCTAGTACAGTTGTCGCTCAGCATCTCATCTGCAAGGTGTTGGTTACAGGAGCCCCCTGCAGATACCAAAATTCACAGATCAAAATCTCTTACGTAAAAATGTTTAGTGTTTGCATAAAACATATACACATCCTATTGTATACTTTAACTCTTTAAATTACTTTTTTATATATATTTTTTATTTGTAGATGGACACAATATCTTTATTTTTATTTATTTTTATGTGGTGCTGAGGATTGAACCCAGTGCCTCACACATGTGAGGCAAGCGCTCTACCACTGAGCCATAATCCCAGCCCCATCTTTAGATTACTTTTTAAAAAATGTTTTTAGATTATTTTGCAGTGCTGGAGATTGAACCCAGTGCCTTAGTCACTTGAGTTACACTCTCAACCCCTCTACATTATTTATAATACCTAATATAATATAAATGCTATGCAGACAGTTGTTATTCTTTATTGGGGAATAATGACAAGGGAAAAGTCTGAACATGTTCAATACAGGTACATTTTTAAAAATATTTTCAATCCAAGGTTTGTTGGATTTGAGGATTCAGAACCTGTGGATATGAAGGGCCAACTATGTGGCTTTTCTATAATAAAATTATAATAATAGACTCATCAGTGTGTGAAAGACAAATTGAAAAAGAAAGGTAAAATTTTTCTAACATTTCTCTGTATTTTTTCTGCATACTGGTTATCATAATGTATCTACAATTTTCATTTATCTAGAGTAATTTTTATTTAATTCATCATTTCATGGGATTGAGTTATTCAGAGAACTTCAGTTTTTCCCCCTCCCCCCAGTAACTGCTGTGCCATAATTTAAGTAAAATGAGTAGGTCAGTACAGCTGTAGAGCTCATCCTCACGAAAAGGATTTCTACATTTTAAAAAATTTCCAAGTGACTTCAAGCATGTTAAAATTTAAGAGGATCCAGTGAAAAAATTGATTTCTTTGAGTTACTGAAAGACAGATACAACGAGTCAGTTATTCTGAATCTGCTAAAATTGCATATAATCAGAAAACCTTTTCCCCTGTCATTTGTTTAGAACTGATCCTAGTTATGACTTCCTTTCACTCTCATTTGCTTTCCATGTTCCCTGCTGCCTTTGGAGAGATGGGAAGACAGGAACTTGTCCTTGTTTATATTAGCACCACTATGTCTAGCATATATTATGCTCTTAGTAAATGGTCAATGAATAAATAAATGCTAGCTTTTAATATGAGAAAAGTAGTTTTATTGAGGGGAAGGGTGTAGTCCAATATAAGAAATAATTGTCCATGTGTCAAGAACCTTTTTCTTTGATACTGTTGACCTTCTCAGTAGCAGCAAGCAGAGTATAATGTAAGTATATTAAGCTTAGATCTATTAATTGATCTATTCGTTAGCAATTCTGACAAGAAGTTAAGTTGGGAGATGTCATAGACCAAAGAAAAAACACATTATAAATGCTTTTTCTGTAAAAAGTATCTGCCACCCTGATTGCCATGGATAATTAACAGTGGATTGTGTTGTCTTTCAGTTATTATAGGTAAAATTTGACTTTTAAATCCTTATTGATTGGCATCAGCTGCATATTCATCCTTGTGCAGATAAATCAGATTTGGTTACACTAATTTAGCTGCAAGAAAAGACCCTTAACCAACACTTCCCCCGTCATAATTACTTTATCTTTCTGGGAAGCTATGAGTGTGCATTTGTATTCTTGTGTCATGTTTTGGTGCCCTAGATAGCAACTAGAACATGTACAGAGAAATCCTAGGCTTTTGAAGACTATGTGAGAAGAGGTGATCAGGGTACTGATTCTGAAACTAAGAAAGCTGCTACTTAGACCATTCTTGATTGTATTTGAGGAATTGTAAGATGGTGAGTTCTTAAGACAGTTATACACATGTACATTCCCATTAGAGTGAGATAAAAGTATTCTTTTTTGTCAGGGTTGCTGGAGATTGAACAAGGGCCTCACATATGCTAAGTGTGCACTTTACCACTAAGATATTCCTCCAGCCCAAGTGTTCTTTTGGAAAAAAAAAATTCCCTCCTGTATTTATTTATTCATTATAATTGGAAGGTTCTGTATTTGCTAGGCATGGCTGGGTGTTGAAAAGTACAGTACTGTGCCTGTAGAGAGCATATGATATACAGGCCAGATGAGCAAATCAGCTTATAGTGCCATGCTATGATCAAGCTGTTTACAAGGCATGGTGGGGTATAGAGAAGAGACATCTAAAATACGTGAAAGCAAACATTTTACCTCTTAGATGAGGGATGCTGACTTGAGTTTGGAAGGACAAGCAGAATTTAACCAGATGAAATATTTCCTTATTTGTGCCATAGTTCTCTGGTTTGTATGGGTAATCAACAGTTTCCATGTATTTTGCTCTCTCGAAGAATTTGGTCACATGATACAGTGAAGTGTGCTGTCTGTGCTGGGTTAATTTTGGAGGCAGAAAAAAAAATCTCTGATCTCTGGTATGATGAGCTTATGCTACTGAAGACGAAAAAGTAAAGTAGTGTTTAATCATCCTGCTCTACTTGCTGCAGTAAGAATTGTAGGTTCCCAGATCACAGGACACAAGCATATTCAGAACACTCCTACTGAAGAAGCAATTGTTTGTGCACCAGAGAAGCACATCCCTGTGCACATGAAGAAGGTGAAATGGGAAGCCATAATCGCCCTTTGACTTTATAGATAGGCAGGTCTAAATTGAAATGTCATCTGTCCCTTTATAGGGTGCTAGGGCTTATCTCTGAGTTGGGGCTTTTCTTTAATCACCTAGAGAGAGGAGCCCTCAAACAAGATGGCTTATAGAGTTTTTTTTTACATTGTTTGTTTTCTCAATAAAGGTTTAAGTTGTTTTGCCTACCTCCAAAGTAATCTTTTCTGCTGCTGAATAGAAAAGAAAGGTAATAGAGCCCTGGCATAAAAGGTACTGGCCAGAGTGGATTGTGGGTGAAGAGTAGCTTTTAATAATTTTTTATAGAAATATTTTACCATAAGCCAGGCGCGGTGGCGCAAGCCTGTAATCCCAGCACTTAGGGAGGCTGAGACAGGGGAATCACGAGTTCAAAGCCAGCCTCAGCAGCGGCGAGGCACTAAGCAACTCAGTGAGACCCTGTTTCTACATAAACACAAAATAGGGCTGGGGGTGTGGCTCAGTGGTTGAGTGCCCCTGAGTTCAATATCCAGTACCAAAAAAAAAAAATTTTACCATAAGGTAAATAGGTACACCAATATAACTGTCACAATATGAAGAAAAAAGGTAAGTTAAAATGATACTTTTAAAAACATCAGCAATGAGCCAGTGCGGTGGCATGTGCCTGTAATCCCAGCAGCTTGGGAGGCTGAGGCAGGAGGATCATGAGTTTAAAGCCAGTCTCAGCAACTTAGACCATATCTCAAAATTTAAAAAGTAAATAAAAGGACTAGGGATGTCATTCAGTGGTTAAGATCCCCTCGGTTCACTACCTGGTACAAAAAAAAACCAAAAGAATCAGCAACCTTGTATTAGTTCCTGTGGCTACTGTAACAAATTACCACAAACTGGCTGGCTTAGAACAATAGAACTTAACTCTCATGATTCTGGAAGCTAGGACCAAAATCAAGGTGTCAGCAGGGCCATAACCCTCCAGAGGCTTTCTTCAAGCATCTGGTGTGTCCTGGCATTCCTTAGCTTCTGGCTACCATCTCTGCTTCCATCTTTGTGTGACCTCTATGCCCTTGTGTCTTCTTTTCCTTCTCTTACAAGTATATTTGTCATTGGATTTAAGATACACCCTAAATCCAAGATAGTCTCATCTTGAGATCCTTAGTTAGATCTGCAAAGACCCCATTTTCAAATAAGGTCACTTCCACAGGTTCCAAGGATTAGGACTTAAATCTTTTGAAGGTCACTATTCAACCCACTGTAGAACCCTACCAGGCATATGATGTGTAATTTGGAAAGACATATGCCTCCATGGGATTAAACAGAGAAAGATGACATTATCTGTGAAATGTATGTTCTGTCTTGGTGAAGAAAGTAAGTTTT
>PVHX01011293.1:0-19138 GCA_004024805.1 Geosciurus inauris
AAAAAAAAAAAAAAAAAAAAAAAAGCAGAATTAGCAGACAACTGGGGCAGGATTGTGCAGCTGTACTACTTCAGATAAGATTACAAGTCCTTGTATTATTCAGAAACACTGGAAAAAGCACTAAGCTGTCTATGGCATACCATTGCCTGATCTCTTCTGACATTGGAAGCTTATCAGGATTGGGCCTGGTTAGTATTTGGATGGGAAAATAAAGGCATTAATTTGCTATGTAAGGCAGAAGTCCCATACAACTTTCAGGAAAATAACTTTAGAAATAATTTACTCTGTCTGCTAAACACACTTTTTTATACATTTTCTACTGATGAATAGTTTTATAGGAACACTAGCTACATTATTAAAGAATTTTTACTTTTTCCTGCCATTGTTGCTTCCAGCCTCCCATCATTACACAAATTATATACCTTTTGGTTATATCATTCTTACACAAAGGGCACTGCGAAGGCCCTTTCTTCTGGTTGAGAAGTTTCAGCATACAAAATCTATAAATTGTAAAGAAAGAAAAGAACAATTCAAATTGCTTTCTTTTGAGGACAGAACATTCAAAAGGCAAACAGCCATAAAAAGATAATCTCGTAACTTCCCTGAAGAATCATTTAAAAAGTAATGACAGGTGAATTACAACCAATTGTTATCTCCAATTGTTTTTAGAGGCTGCATAAGCAGAAAAACAAACTATATAAGAAATGATCTATGAAAACAGAACTTACCTGCATATAGCTTACTGTTACGATCAAATAAAACTTATTAAAAAGATAACATGGCATATTTAATGATATATTCATAATTATTTTATGTTGCATAATCAGGCATAAATGGTAAGTAGTTCATGTAAAGTGATTATAATTCATTAAAGAATTCAGCACCTAGGGCTGGGGATGTAGCTCAGTGGTAGTGGCAACTAAGCTATATCCTCAGCACACATGTACTGGCTGCTCTCTCTTTTTTTTTAAATTTTTTTAGTTGTTGATGGATCTTTATTTTATTCATTTATTATTTATATGTGGTGCTGAGGATCGAACCCAGTGCCTCACGCATGCTAGGCAAGCGCTCTACCACTGAGCTACAACCCCAGCCCTGCTCTCTCTTTTTTTAAACAGGTTACATCCACTTCATTTTTCTTGTATTAAAAACCTTATGTTAGCTGGGAGTGGTGGTGCAAGCCTGTAATCCTAGCACTTAGGGAGGCTGAGACAGGAGAATCACGAGTTCAAAGCCAGCCTCAGCAATGGCAAGGCACTAAGCAACTCAGTGAGACCCTGTCTCTACATAAAACACAAAAAATAGGGCTGAGGATGTGGGTCAGTGGTCGAGTGCCCCTGAGTTCAATCTCTAGTACCAAAAAAATAAAAAAATTTAAAAAAAACTTTATGTTGTACACATGCCTGTAATCCCAGTGGCTCAGGAGGCTAAGGCAGGAGGATTGTGAGTTCAAAACCAGCCTCAGCAACTTAGCAAGGCCCCAAACAACTCAGTGAGACCTTGACTCTGAATAAAATACGAAATAGGACTGGGGATGTGGCTCAGTGGTCAAGAGCCCCTGAATCCAATACCCCGTACCAAAACAAAAAACAACAACAACAAAAAAATACCTTTATGTTGTAGCCATAGCTGGAGTCTGGATCCTCTGCACCCACTCTGGTGCAGGTTTTAAAAACCACACTGATAGCGGGGCGTGGTGGCACATGCCTATAATCCCAGTACTTTGGGAGGCTGAGACTGGAGAACTATGATTTCAAAGCCAGCCTTGGCAATGGTGAGGCACTAAGCAACTCAGTAAGACCCTGTCTCTAAATGAAAACAAAATAGGACTGAGGATATGGCTCAGTGGTCTAGTACCCCTGAGTTCAAACCTTAGTACCAAAAATAAAACAAAACAAAACAAACCCAAAAAACCCACTGATGTGGGTTTTACAAGGTGGTTAGTGAGTTCCTATTAGGGATTCTTAGTGAACCCAGACTTTTCTAGAGATCAGGGGTCAGGTAGCTGTATGTCCCGGATATATGTGCATTACCCTCTCTTAATCCACACAACAACCCTAAAAAATTATCCCCATTTTATAATAGAGACTTGTCCCAGATCACAGTTATCAAGTGGTGAAGGCAATACTGGATCCAGGACAGAATTGCAACAGAACCCACAATCTTTCTAACAGAGATAGTGAATGTAGATAGGTCTGATGAAGACTTGGTCTTTATCTACAGAAATGCTTCAACTACCATGTTGCACTCAATGACTCTATAGTTTTAGGGATGAGGGTGTCAAAAGCTACCTGGAGCCAGGCACAGTGGCACACACCTGTAATCCCATCATTCAGGAGACTGAGGCAGGAGGATCGCAAGTTCGAGGCCAGCCTCAGCAACTTAGCAAGTCCTCATCTCAAGATAAAAAATAAAAAGGGCTGGGGATGTAGCTTAGGGATAGAGGACCACTGTGTTCCATCCTCAGTACCACCAAAAACAAACAAAAACCAAAAAAAAAAAAAAAAAACCCAACAAGAATTGTGTATCAATACTCCTTAAAGACACAGGATAGAGCCTACCACTTCTGCAAAGAAGCTAATACTGCCTGCACTCTAGTATAATGTGGGTCATGGAGGCAGTGATGTATTATCTTGACAATGGTACAATCAAACAATTCACAGTAAAGGTAGGAAGGAAATTCTCTGATCATAGTGCTGAGAATATAGTGACAAGCTATAAGGAGCCTGTACAAATATATAAACAATGCAAGGGAACTAGGTATGCTGATATCAACCAAAACAGGGATTCTAATCTGTCTTTATATTAGGAAAAGAGTACATAAACTAAACTCAAAAGAGAAAATGAATTGTATATGAAAAGACTGAAGCTGGGTGTGGTGGGGCACACCTGTCATCCCAGCGGCTTGGGAGGCTGAGACAGCAGAATCGCGAGTTCAAAGCCAGCCTCAGCAATGGCAAGGTGCTAAGTAACTCAGTGAGACCCTGTCTCTACATAAAACACAAACAGGGCTGCAGAGGTGGCTCAGTGGTCAAGTACCCCTGAGTTCAATCCCCAATATAAAAAGAAAGGAAAAAAAAAAAAAAAAAGACTGAGCTAAGGAAAATATTGACAGATCAATAGAACATTGGCATATCCTTCAGGACTCAGAAAAAAAATTCATTAAATGCTGTTTTAGAGCTCTGGGGAGTCTACATCATACACCAATTTAAAAAAATACATATATAAGTTTTATATAAGGTTCTTAGTGAAAAAGTCTGAGGCAAGTTTTATCCTTTTTGGATTGTTAAAGCCCAAAAGTTAAAGAAATGGCAATGCATTTTTTCTTTTTTAGTACCGGGGATTGAACTCAGGGGTATTCAACCACTGAGCCACATTCCCAGCCCTAGTTTGTGTTTTCTGTAGAGACAGGGTCTCACTGAGTTGCTTAGCACCTCACTGTTGCTAAGGCTGGCTTTGAACTTGTGATTCTCCTGTCTCAGCCTCTCAAAGTGCTGGGATTACAGGGATGTGCCACCACGCCCAGCTAGCAATGCATCTTTTAAGCAAATGCAGTGTATTTTCTAAAGGGTGATTTCAGCAGATGGAAAACAGCAAGCAAATCACAGTGCCACAAACCAGTTCTGGAGATTTTTCAGAGTACTCATTTTGGGGCATATCTATACTCCAAGCAGTTTAACAATGTTGAAGAAACTCATCCAATTTTATTAATGCTTGTCCAAGTCTATTCTGGCAGAGAACACTAAATTAATAGTTCTTAAGTTGGCAAAACAATGACAGGTAGGTTTCTGGCTACCTTTGTTTATATTGCGTACTCAGGATTCCTACTCTTACATTTGCCCTGTCAACAGAGATGAGATTGTGGACCAATATATCCTTTAGGAAGGGAAATGCAGATCCTAAGATATCCTGTGACTGGTTCCACCAAATCTTGTTCATTTCAACAATAAGACTTTGTTTTCTTTCTTTCTTTCTTTTTTTTTGTATTGGAAGTTAAATCCAGGGACACTTTACCACTGATCTTTATCTCCAGTCCTTTTTGACTTTGAGGCAAGGTTTCACTTAAGTTGCTTAGAGTCTTGCTAAATTACTGAGGCTGGCCTTGAACTTGTAATCTTTTTGTCTCAGCCTACTTAGTTCTTGGGATTATAGGCATACAACACTATGCTTGGCAAGGCTTTGTTTTCTTAAGGAAATCTATTGTTTGTACTTTAATTCCAACAATTACACATCTATCTTGAGCTCTTCATTTGGGAGATTCTGCCTAGATTTCCTGCTAGGTATCCTAGTCCCATGAATCAGGGCTTTTGTCTCCTAGGGACAAGAACCTTACCCGTAACCCTTAGCCTCCCGTGACTCGATCTCTGCTATTGAATTTCTTCTCATTTCTGCTGCTAGAGCAACTGACTGTTCAATATGCATTGCTAGGTAAGCCATCTCTTGTCTATTTCTGGATCTCTCTGATACACCAAACCCATTACTAGACTCCAGACTTTTCTGAAATCATAATATAATATATCTGGCCATTAAACCTGACGCTGACTCACCACTTATCTGGATTCCCACAGTTGGTCAACTTTATGACATGCCTTACTTGGACTATTTGGTGTTTAGAACTTAAACACCCCTAGTCTATTTCATCTTACCGTATAACAAAAAATGTACAAGAAGGTCTCATCATTTCAGAGCACTGCTTCTCAAACTTTAACATACATAAGAAACCAGAGTAGCCTGGGCAACATTGTGACCTTGTCAAAAAAAACCCAAAAATCTCCTAGGCATCTTGTTAAAATGAAGATTCTGCTCAGTGTGATGGAGCATACCTGTAATCCCAGCAACTCGGAGGCTGAGGCAGGGGGATTGTGAGTTCAAAGCCAGCCTCAGCAACTTAGCAAGGCCCTAAGCAACTCAGAGATATCCTGTCTCTAAATAAAATATAAAAAGGGATGGTGATGTGGCTCAATGGTTAAGCGTCCCTGGTTCAAATGCTAGTATCAAAAAAAGAAGATTCTGATTCAGTAGGTTTAGGGCCAGGCTAAGATTCTAGCAGGCTTTTAAGTAGTGCTATTGCTGTTGACATATAAGCCTTATTTTGAGTAGTAAGTTCCTAGAGGTGCACTGGTCAATATAGCAGCCATTACATGTACAGCTACTGAGCACTTCCAGTATGGCTAGTCTCAACTAAGGTCTATTTAAACAGTGTAAAAAAGGCAGGTTTTTGGAGACTTAGGACAAAAAAAAGAATATCAAATATCTCATTAGTATATAATAAATATATTTTGTAGTACTAGAGATTGAACCCAGTGGTGCTGTACCACTGAACTATACTCTCAGCCCTTTTTATTTTTTATTTTGAGACATGTCTAAGTTACTAAGGCCAGGCTGTGGGTGTAGCTCAGTGGTAGAGCACCATGGTAGTACTTACCATGTGCAAGGCCCTGGGTTCAATGCAGTACCACAAACAAACAAACAACAAAAAACCCAGGGTTTAAGTTGCTGAGGCTGGCCTTAAACTTGCAATTTTTTTGCCTTAGACTTCCAAGTCACTAGGATTACAGGCATGTGCCACCACTCCTGGTTTCATTAATATTCTTTACCTTAATTATATTTTAAAATGATAAAATTTTAGTCACAATTAAATTAGATAATAAATATTACATAAATATATAATTAAAATTAATTTTACCTATTTCGTTTTACTTTTAAAAAGTGTGGTTATTAGTCAAGTATGGGCACACACCTGTAATCCCAATAATTTGGGAGGCTGAGGCAGAGGGATCACAAGTTCAAGGTAAGCCTCGGCAACTTAGCAAGACATTCAGTAACTTAGTGAGACCCTGTCTCAAGATAAAAAATAAAAAGGGCTGGTGATGCAATTCAGTGGTAAAGTATCCCTGGGTTCAATCTCCCATACCCACACCCAATGTGTTTACTAGAAAATATGTTACATTTATGATTCACATGTGGTTCTAGATCTTCTAGAAAGTATTATATATTTCATTCATTGTTTGGAAACTTCAAGTCAATGCATGAATGCCCTAGGTAATTTTTTTTCTCAGATGAGTACTATTATCTTTTGGGTATATTTCATTAACTATTTCAGAACTCTGTATACCCAGGTCGATAAAACTGTTTTATTTTCAGCCATCAGAGCTCGCCCACAGAAAATTCAATTAACACAATTTATACTTGGGAGTATTTTTCCCAGCTTCTCATTATATAGATCAAGTTATTATATAGATTACAAAGGAAATATAGCAGAGATTTCATGATAAATTTCATTTATCACATGGGCATTGTATTAGTCCATTTTACTAGGACAAAAATATCTGAAGTTAGGTAATCTTAGAAGGAAAAGAAGTTGATTTTGCTCACAGTTCAAGAGGTTTAAGGCATTTATTGATGGCCTATTTGCTAGCAGTTAGTACACTGAATCACATGGCAAGATATGGGGAGTACCAAGTATGTCCTTGGTCTTTTTCTTGTTATAAACTTATCAGTATTCAGTAAAGGACATTCCACTCTAATGACCTTATCTAAAACTAATCACCTCCTAAAGTCCCCCCACCTCAACACTCTAGGTTAAAATTCCCATCCTCTTAGTACCTTACAATGGGAGTTAAATTTCAACACAGGAGGGGCTGGGGTTGTAGCTCAGCAGTGGAGTGCTTGCCTAGCATGTGTGAGGCACTGGGTTTGATCCTCAGAACCACATAAAAATAAACAAAATAAAGATTTTTTAAAAAAGTTTCAGGGGGTTGGGGTTGTAGCTCAGTGGTAGAGCACTTGCCTAGCATATGTGAGGCACTCAATTCGATTCTCAGCACCGCATATAAATAAAATAAAGGTCCACTAACAACTAAAAAAATATTTTAAAAAAATTTCAACACAGGAACCCTTTGGGGACTCAGTCAAACCATACCCAAACCAAAGCAGATATTATACTGGACTTTTAATGTAGTCTATCACTTAAAACACAACACAAGACATGGCTATTCTATTGATTAACAGTCTAAATTAGAATTCCAAGTCTTCTTCACTCTTAATTTAATTACTTGAAAACACGAATTGCCACCTCTAACCCTCTTGATCTCAACAGCTGTCTTCCTCTCCAACTCTGCCAAGCTCAACCACCTTGTTCTCCCATCCCACACAGAAGTTTCCTGTAGAATCATTCCCCTTTTCATTCCTTACTGTTTATAAGTAACAACCCCTTTCTTTTGTATCCATTTTCTATTTCTAATCCATTCTGCCTCTTCTTGGACCATCTCTCTTAATGTCTTTTTTCCTCCCTGAGGGTTCCTTCCTCTCTCAACACAAATCCTATAAACATATGCAAAGTTAGATCCTTTTTTCCTAGACATGTTCTATTTTCTTTTCTTCCTACCTTTGTTCATATTATTTCCTCTGCTTGTAATTTTTTCTATAAGCTCTTTCAAAGTAACTAATGTTTCTAATTTAATCCATTTTCCCTCCCTTCCTTTTTTTGCAGTACTGGGGATTGAACCCAGAGACTCAAGCATACTAGACAAATGCTCTACCACTGATCCACATCCTAGCCATTTCTATTTTATTTTGAGATAGGCCCTCACTAAGTTGCCCAGTACTGGCACTGAATTTATGATCCTCTTGCTTCAGCATTCTGAGTAGTTGGGATCATAGGCATGCCTTACCATGTCTGATCTTTTGTCTTTTTTTTTTTGGCAGGAGGCAGTGTTGGAGATTGAACCCAAGGCCTCACACATGCTAAGCATGTGCTCTACCACTGAACTATGCCCTCTGCCATAATTTAACTTTTTCTTCACTCACCCAATATTATATTCATTATACATTAGTCAATATGACCAGAAAGCATACAGTATATATCAGAAAGATTCTCATCAAGAAACAGCGATGGTGCATGCCTGTAATCCAAGTGGCTCAGGAGGCTGAGGCAGGAGGATCCCGAGTTGAAAGCTGGCCTCAACTATAGTGAGGCACTAAGCAACTCAGTGAGACCCTGTCTCTAAATAAAATATAAAAAAGGGCTGGGGATGAGGCTCAGTGATTGAGTGCCCCTGAGTTCAATCCCTAGTACCGAGAAAGAAATAGGGAAAGTCACAACATTTAAAAGGCTGATCTTAAATTGGTATAGTGGGGCATACTCATAATTCCAGCTATTCAGTGTAATGAGGGAAGAGAATCACAAGTTTGAGGCCAGCCTCAGCCACTTAGCAAGATTCTGTCTCAAAATACAAAAATAAAAAAGGTTAGGGGGTGCTCAGTGGTAGAGCGTTTGTGTAGCATTTGTGAGACCTTGAGTTCAGTCTCTAGAACCATAAAAACAAAAGATTAACCTTCAGGTTTGGGTATATGGCTCAGTGGTACAATGCTGGCCTAGCTATATAGGAGGCCTTGGCTTCAAAATCCAGCCCCATAAAAAAAGGAAGAAAACAAAGGTTAATCTTCAGTTATCTTCAAACTTTTAAAAACTAGACTTTATTATTTTGTTTCACAATGTTAGCAATCTGTGAAGAAACTGGGCTGAAGAATCACAAGGAAACTGTTGGAAACAAATCTAAACCAGTGAGGTGACATGGGAAAGGAGTAAAAAGACAGTGGAAACAAGCTTCTGGGTCTTCGTTGGGACAAAAGAACAGGAAGAATAAGATAGAGTTCAGAAGAAGGAAGACATCAGCCAACTGGCAGACTTGTGCTCAGAGGGTGTGCCTCAAAAGGGAACAGGTTTCCTGCAGCTTCAGCCAGCACTCATTATCCTTAAGCAGCAGCTGTTCCTTTTAGATTATGTGAACATCCTAAGACTGATCAAAATTAGGGACTGTTTTCCCAGAAAAGTACACGCCCATAGTTTTTAATATAATTGAAATTAAAATTGAATATAATTTTAGGAAATTCATGAAGACTATTCATGAACAAATTAAGAACTCTTGAATTTTAAAAGTCCAGAAATGATACATAGAAAATTAGTAATTGTGTTTGGGGTTCTTGGGTGGGAGGAAAATATACTATGTATTATGCATCTTTTTTTTTTTTTTAATTTTTTTTAGTTGTAGATGGACATAATATCTTTATTTATTTTTATGTGGTGCTGAGGATCGAACCCAGTGCCTCACGCATGCAAGGCAAGCGCTCTAACACTAAGCCACAATCCCAGCCCTCATGCATCTTTTTGTATTAATAAACTCATTACTAGGTACATGACTTTCTTATCCAATTAAGAGAGAAAAATTACTTTAAAACAAACTAGGTGACATTCAGGTTAAGACTCAATCAATAGCTTAACATCAAGGAAAAGAGAAAGTCACCTTGTTTCACTAAATTACCTACTCTACTTTTTCTGAAATTCTTCAATTTAAGAGACATTTTCAGCTGGGCGCGGTAGCTCAAGCCTGTAATCCCAGCACTTAGGGAGGCTGAGACAGGAGAATCGTGAGTTCAAAACCAGCCTCAGCAATGGCAAGGCAGTTAAGCAACTCAGTGAGACCCTGTCTCTACATAAAACACAAAATAGGGCTGGGGATGTGGCTCAGTGGTCCAGTGCCCCTGAGTTCAATCTCCAGTACCAAAAAAAAAAAAAAGAGGGACATTTTCATTTCAAAGGGCAAGATCCTTAAATATGTAAATACACTCATCCCTCAGTAGAGAGGATACGGGTTCCAAGACTCCTCCATGGATACCAAAAATCTCCTACTGCTTAAGTTCCTTATATAAAATGGGGTAGTATTTCCATATAAGTACATACACCTTAAATAATCTCCCATACACCTTAAGTCATCTCCAGATTGCTTATAATATTTAATACAATGTAAATGTTGTGTAGTTTCTGTACAATGTCATTTAGAGAATGATGAAAATGTCTATACATGTTTAGTGCAGACATTTTCTTTTCTGAATATTTTGACCCATGGTTGCTTGAATCCAAGCATACAGAGCCTACAGATTTGGAGAGCAGATGGAAGGCTGATTGTGTAAGTTGAATCACCGATATGGATCAATTTCAGCTTAAATATAAACTAATATCAGATCCCTGTCTTTACAAAAATGATAAAGCAGGCAAGCACTGAACCTCAGAAGGGGGAAAACAGAAGGGCATGCAGAAACGAATAGAAAGAAGAAACTAGGAAGGCTGAAACACAACTTGCTTATTTCATAATTGTTTACAGTCTGCTTTTATCCTTGGACATGAAAACCAAACAGCTATTCAAAGTGATTTTATATCACTTTTATATACAGATAAACTATGTAAGAACTATAACTACAACCACTTTATGATGACTTCCTGAGTATTCTCTGAGGAAGAATGAATAGAATTGGGTTTTAAGTTTTCACTTAATTGAAGAAGCTAAAGGTTCTATAAAAAAGTTAGGTGTTCCCTGTATTATAAAGAATAAGCACAAAAGCTAATAATGGAACCACAAAAACACCCAAACTTACTTGCAAAATATGTGGTCACACTTTGTGGAAACAGGTTCTTTGATCAATTCCAGACTAGAGGGGTAAGGGGGAAAAAACAAGAGAAAATAAATAAGGCTCAATAATTTACTTGAAAATAAATAACTTTTAGTAAAAAAGTTCAACTTTAAGCAGCTATAACTTAGTCAAAGTATGACTTTAAGTTTATTCAATTCTTATTAAATGTCTGCTGTGCTAGGAGCTAATAGAGCAAAAAATATGATCCTTAACTTTTCTGAGCTTTCAGACATTAAAACAGAATTATATGAATTTAATACTCTATATTTAATTGTTAGCATTGAAAAAAGATTAGCTGATAATTCTTCACATTAATTACTTTTCACTGATATATATTTTTGAGCTATCATTTTGAGTGTGCATTCTATAACCTAACTAAACTCTAAACTCCATAAAGACAAAAATTTCTGCTTATACTAGTTTCCCCTTATTCCTGGTTTCACTTTCTGAAGTCTTAGTTACCTATAGACAATCACAGTCTCAAAATAATAAATAAAAAATTCTAGGGCTGAGGTTATGGCTCAGTGGCAGAGCACTTGCCTCGCATGTGTGAGGCACTAGGTTCGATCCTCAGCACCACATAAAAATAAATAAACAAAAATAAAGACACTCTGTCCATGTATAACTAAAAAATATTTTTAAAAAATTTAAGAAACCAGCTGGGCGCAGTGGCACATGCCTGTAATCCCAGCGGCTGGAAGGCTGAGACAGGAGGATTGCGAGTTCAAAGCCAGTCTCGGCAACAGCAAGGCACTAAGCAACTCAGTGAGACCCTGTCTCTAAATAAAATACAAAATAGGGCTGGAGACATGGCTCAGTGGTCGAGTGACCCTAAGTTCAATCCCCAGTACAATAAATAAATAAATAGATAGATAGATAAGTAAATAAACAAGTTCTAGAAATAAACAGTTAAGTCTTAAATTGCATGCCATCCTGAGTAACATGATGAAATCTCACTTCATCCCTCTGGACAATGAATCACCTCTTTGCCTAGTGTATTCAGGTTGTATTTGCTACCTGCTATTAGTCACTAGTAGAAGTCTTGTTTATTGTATTGAATGTCAGGGTATGAAAGTGCTTGTGTTTAGGTAATCTTTATTTGATTTAATATGGCCCCAAAGCACAAGAGTAGTGATGCTGCCAATTTGGATATATCAAAGTAAAGCCATAAAATGTTTTAAGTGAAAAGTGAAAGTTTATTGTAGGTATGTATGTGTAGGGGGGAAAAAGTGTATATGCAGGGTTCAGTATATCCAGGCACGCAGTAGGGATCTTGAAATGCATTCTGCATGGATATGGGGGACTACTATGTGTTTCTTTTGGATTCCCTCATAATACTTTTTTGGTATAAAATTGTTTTTCTAACTCAGTGTGGAAATTTTTGAGCATTTACACAAAACAGTAAAATGAACTCCAGGTACATCAACTGATTTCAACAAACGGCCAATCTTGTTTTATCCATACATGCCTCCACCTTAGGTTTTTTGTTTTTTTTTTGGTACTGGAGATTGAACTCAAGGGCACTCGACTACTGAGCCACATCCCCAGCCCTATTTTGTGTTTTATGTAGAGACAGAGTCTCACTGAGTTGCTTAGCACCTCACCATTGCTGAGGCTGGCTTTGAACTCGCAATTCTCCTATCTCAGCCTCCCAAAGTGCAAAATTATTTTTAATAAATGTTTAAATCAGGAGCCAAACAAGATTCATACATTTGGTTGATATGTCTTAAGTCTCTTTTTGGTGGTACAGGGGCATTCTACCACTGAGTTACATCACAGGCCCCTTTACATTTTTTTTTTTTAATTTTGAGACAAGTTCTTCCTAAGTTTCCCAGGCTGACCTTGAATTTGTGATCCTCCTGCTTCAGTATCCCAAGTCACTGGAACTATAGGCCTGTAGCACTGTGCCTAGCCTTAAGTTTCTTTTAATCTACAGATTTTCCCCTCTTGTTTTTTTTCCTTGTCATTTATGTAAAAAAAAAAGAAAAAGAAAAAAAAAGCTAGGGCTAGGGGTGTAGATCAGTGGTATAGCACTTGTTTAGCATGTGAGGCCCTGAGTTCAATCGTCAGCACACTAAAATAATATATAAATAAGTAAGCAAGTAAGATTATCTGACCTGCAGAATTTCTCAAATTCTAGATTTTGCTGATTGTAACCCTAATGGTGTGATTTAACATGTTCCTTTAGCTTCTTTATTTTCTGTAGAGTACACTGATAAGCCCAATCAAAGTCAGATTCAATTGTTTGGCAAGAACACTTCGTAGATATACCGTGTACTTCTATTACATCACTTCTAAAGGATCACGTTTGATTTTCCATTACTTAGTAAAAACCATGTAATATAGCTGAATGTGGAAATATATGCCTATAATCCCAGTGACTGGAGAGTTTGAGGGAAGAAGATTTTACGTTCAAGGCCTTCCTGGGAAACTTAGTGAGATCCTTTCTCAAAATAAAAATAGAAAAAGGGCTGGAAGTAGAGCACTTTTGAGTTAAATCCCCAGCACTACACACACAAAAAAACCAATGTAACTAATACTTACTAAAGGAAATTCCCATCCCTATCTGTATATCCACAAAATTTTAAGGCTTTTTTGAGATTAATTCATTGAGTAATACAACAAACATGCACTGAGCACCTACCAAATAAGCACTGGTTTTGGAGATGGAAATACAACAGTGAACAAAATAAAGCCTCCCCTCATAAAGCTTGTATTCTAGTTGTAGTAGGCAGTTGACAAATAAGAACAGATGGGAAAAATGTTAAAGAGAAAAATAAAGCAGTACAAAGGGGACACAGAGTGTAATGTGTGTATATGGGACACACACACACACACATATAGGGTGATCATAACAGGCCTCACCAAGAAAGTGATAATGGAGGACAGCTGAATAATGTGATGAAACAAGCTCTACAATAACTGTGAGCAGAACATCCCAGCAGAGGGAGCAAAGATAAACTCTGAGCAAGATCATGCCTGGTGTTTGTGCGAGCAGTGGGTAGACCAGGGTGCTAGGATGATATAGGGGGAACATAGTAGGAGAAGCGGAGAGGTGGCTGGGAGCTTAGGCAGGTAGGAATCTGTTAGCTATTTTAGGTCTTTAGACTCGTAATGAATGAGAGCTTTAGAAACTGATTTTTGGTGGTCAGTCAAGTCTAAACAGGACATTAAAGAAGGGGTAACCTGGTCATTTAAGAGGAATGTGGTTACTTTCATTAAATGTTTAGCTTTTTAGAAAAGGGCCACAAGAAAAGCTGGGGGACAATAGCCTTGTTGTAAAGGGTTTGGTAATACGACTCTAGGAATCATGGGGTTTTTGACGCAGGACAAGACAACGAAAAGAAAGTACTGGCCAAAGTCAGAAGGCTAGGTTTCCACTATCAGTTCTCTCTTCATCTCTCTTTGTCTTTATAGCACTGAGGGTTGAACCCAGGACCTTGCACATGCTAGACTAATGCTCTACCACTGAGCTACATCCCTAAGCCCAGTTCTTTTTTTTTTTTTTTTTTTTTATATATTTTTTAGTTGTAGATGGACACAATGTCTTTATTTTATTGCTTTGTATGTGGTGCTGAGGATCGAACCCAGGGCCTCACGCATGCGAGGCAAGCGCTCTACCGCTGAGCTACAATCCCAGCACCCCCAGTTCTTTTTTTAAAATCAGCACCATACCCTCAGGCCAAATACTCTTCATGAATCTCAGTTTCCTTCTGTTACCCACCCTTCCAGTCTTCTGGGGCTATTATGAGAATAAAATTTAATGCTACTTGGGCAAATGCCTCACAACATGACATGGTTTGTACCAAAGTCAGTATTATTATTGAGACCAAATGTGATTTTAAAAAGATAAGGAAAAAAAAAAGAATGCAAATTTGTTACTAAATGACTATATCTGAGATAGGCTGGAAATGAAAGAAATTCTCAGTAAAAGAGAAATTGGACTTAGCTATGATACCAGATGGCTCACATTCTCACCACTGACTCAATTCTGAAATAATTATATTTCAGTATGGTAATTATAATCCAAGCTATACAAACATACTGTAAACACAAACTCTGAACAGATGAAAACTCCAATATGTAAAAAAGTAATGGCTGTTGAAAGAAGAGCTTGAAGACCAAACAGGAGTGAAGAGGAAAAAAATTTTACATGTTCCCCTTCTCAGCCCTGATGAGAGTAAATGTTTACTATAAAGGTGATTCAAATATTTTAAACTCTTTTCAAACCAGGCAATATTTGAGCCTATTGCACGTTTGCATTTTGAAGTTACTAGAAAAAGAAACTAGGTTTAAGTTTAAAAAACAACAAACCCCACCAGGGTACTTTTTTTTTGCAGTGCTGGGGGATTAAACCCAGTAGTGTTTTAACACTGAGTTATACCCTCAGCCCTTTTTTTTTAGTACCAGGGATTGAACTCAGGGCGCTTTACCACTAAGCCACATTCCCAGCCCTATTTTGTATTTTATTTAGAGACAGGTTCTCACTGACTTGCTTAGCACCTTGCTTTAGCTGAGGCTGGCTTTGAACTCGGGAGCCTCCTGCCTCAGCCTCCCAAGCCTCTGGGATTACAAGTGTGCACCATGCCCAGCTCCTCAGCCCTTTTTATTCTTTATTTTGAGACAAAGTCTTACTAAGTTGCCAGGGTGGCCTTGAACTTGGCATCCTCCTGTCTCAGCCTCCTGAGTAGTTAGGATTATAGGCATGTACCAGTGTGCTTGACCAGACTTACACATTTTAGCAAATTCTTCTGACAAGTCAAAAATTTTACACACTTACATGTAAAAAGTTAGAAAGAGCAACCAGTTATGACAAAAAAACTGCCAACTGAATTGGGTATAGTATCACAGGCTTATAATTATAGTAGGTGGAAGGGCTAATATGGGAGAACTATTTGAGCCTTGGAATTCCAGGCTAGACTGGGCAGCAAAGCAAGTCCCCTTAAAAGAAGGGGATATAAAAATAAAAGAAGAAGAAGAATACATAACTGCAAATTGTACTATTCTGAGCACTGTCAAAAAAAATAATGAAGTTGGGACCAAAGGCAGTAGTGCAAGGTTTTTTTAAATGTTTGTTTTTTTGTTTTGGTACCGGGAATTGAACCCAGGGGTACCTAACCACTGAGTCACATCCCCAGCCCTTCTTTTTTTTTTTAATATTTTTTTTGTTGTAGATGGACACAATATCTTTGTTTTATTTATTTGTATGTGGTGCTGAGGATCGAACCCAGTGCCTCATGCATGCGAGGCAAGAACTCTACCACTGAGCTACAATCCCAGCCCCCAGCCCTTTTTATATTTTATTTAGAGACAGGGTCTTACTAAGTTTCTTAGGCTGGCTTTGAACCTGCCATCCTCCTGCCTCAGCCTCCTGAGCCAGTAGGATTACAGCTGTGCACCACTGTGCCCAACAGTAGTGCAAGACTTCAATTCTAGCCACTCGGGAGGCTGAGGCAGGAGAATCACAAGGTCATGGCCAGCCCTGGCAACCTCACAAGTCACTGTCTCAAAAGAAAAAGGGCCAGGTGCGGTAGAGCATGCCTGTAATCCCACAGGCTTGGGAGGCTGAGGCAGGAGGATAGAGTTCAAAGCAACTTCAGTGACTTAGCAAGACCCTCTCTCTAAATAAAATAAATAAAAATAATAAATATATAAGGGCTGGAGAT
Organism: Geosciurus inauris; assembly: GCA_004024805.1. Taxonomy (NCBI): domain Eukaryota; kingdom Metazoa; phylum Chordata; class Mammalia; order Rodentia; family Sciuridae; genus Geosciurus; species Geosciurus inauris. The sequence continues at coordinate 16,137 of PVHX01011293.1, forward strand.
GTGACTCAGTGGTTAAGTGCCCCTGAGTTCAATCCCTAGTACTGAGCATATAACTCCCAGTGACAGTGCATGAGGTCCTGGGTTCAATTCCCAGCACCATAAAAAATAATAAAGAAGTTAAGTAGGTACAATTCTCATCCTAGAACTTCCTGCACAAATGAGCTTAAAGTTTAACAATGACTATAATGAACACAACTGTTCAAAACCTATTAAATTTAGCCATTAGTCTATAATAGAAAACAGAAAAGCAAAAAGGGCGGGAAAATACACAACAGTTGACTGAAAATAAAAATTTACCAGTAACTTTCATTCTTTCATTCAATTTTTATGATTTTTTTTTTTTTTTTTTTTTTTTGCGAGGGAGGTACTGGGGATCGAACTCAGGGGCACTCAACCACTGAGCCACATCCCCAGCCCTATTTTGTATCTGATTTAGAGACAGGGTCTCATGAGTTGCTTAGTGTCTTGCTTTTGCTGAGGCTGCTTTGAACTCAGGATCCTTCTAACTCAGCCTCCCCAACCGCTGGAATTACAGGCATGCGCCAGTGTACCTGGCAATGTATCCGTGTCTTTATTTTTAAATATTTTTTTACTTGTTGATGTACCTTTATTTATTTACTTTTATGTGGTACTGATAATGGAACCCAGTGCCTCACACATGCTAACCAAGCACTCTACCACTGAGCTACAACTCCAGTCCAATGTGTAAGTTTTTAAACAATGATTTAACTTGCCAGAATGAGAAAGAACATTATGTTTTTATGACTGAGTCCCATGAGAATATAAAATAAATGGACCTGAATGCCACATTATTTAAGACTTTTTGATCACTATAATTATCATGTATAAGTTTTGTGATTTTTCAAAAGCAGGTTTTTCCCTACAATGTTATTTCTTGCTTTCTTGGTTTTGATATTTCATAAATTAGGCTGTAAATTTTGTTTATCTATTGTTTTTGTTTAGCTGAAATGCTGAGAGGTAGGAAGAAGATGATTACTTATAAATCATGTTATTTCTCTGAAAACACAACTTGCATTTTCTTTAATCTTATTAACTTGACTACAAATATGAAAAACAACTCTCATGAAGCACAAAAACAAATGTACTTGAATTTTCCCTTCTTTTTTTTTTTTTTGGTACCAGGGATTGAACTCAGGGGCACTCAACCACTGAGCCACATCCCCAGCCCTATTTTGTGTTTTATGCAGAGACAGGGTCTCACTGAGTTGCTTAGCACCTCACCGTTGCTAAGGCTGGCTTTGAACTGGCGATTCTCCTGTCTCAGCCTCCCAAAGTGCTGGGATTACAAGCGTGAGCCACCGTGCCCGGCTGAATTTTCCCTTCTTCATCGAGGGTGAGGAGCAATAAGTGTGACTTTTTACAAAATCTTTTTTATTTTGAGATAGTTGCTAAGTTGGTGAGGATCTCACCAAATTGTTGAAGTTGGCTTCAAACTTGTGATCCTCTAGCCTCAGCCTCCCGAGTTGCTGGGATTACAGGTGCTTGCCACAATGCCTGGCTCAATTTATTTTTTGGATTGCTACCCACTACTAACCATCACTATATTTTAAAAAAATAATGGAGCTGAGGTTGGGGTGTAGCTGAGTGGTAGAACACATGCTTAGCATTTCAGAAGTCCTGGGTTCAAGCCAGGCGCCATGGCGCACTCCTGCAATCCTAGCACTTTGGGAGGCTGAGACAGGAGAATCGCAAGTTCAAAGCCAGCTTCAGCAAAGGTGAGGCACTAAGCAACTCAGTGAGACCCTGTCTCTAAATAAAACACAATAGGGCTGGGGATGTGGCTCAATGGTTGAGTACCCCTGAGTTCAATCCCCAGTACCAAAAAATAAAAATAAAAAAGAGAAATCCTAGGTGCAATCTCCAGCATCAAGAAAAAAATAAAAATAAACTATCAAAAAAATCAATTTAGTTTATCATTTAATTTAGCTTATTGAGTGGATTCTATATCTTAACTACTATTCTAACTATTGAAGATACAGAATTAAACAAAACAAACAAACTTCGGTCCTCATGGAGTTTATATTCTGTAGGGAGATGAATAAATCATACATAATGTCAGTTACAGAGAAAAATAAAACAGGAAAGGGGCATAAGGGGCATGTTAGGGTGTTATAATTTTAGTTCTTTTTTGGGGGGGAACAGGGATTGATCTCAGGGTACTTGATCACTGAGCCACATCCCCAGCCCTATTTTGTGTTTTATGTAGAGACAGAGTCTCACTGAGTTCCTTAGCACCTCGCTGTTGCTGAGGCTGGCTTTGAACTGGCGATTCTATCTCAGCCTCCCAAAGTGGCTGGGATTATAGGCATCCGACACCACACCTGGCTGGGTGTTATAATTTTAAATAGGATTGCCTGAAGATGCTTTTTGAAAAGGTGGTATATGAAACAAGATTTTTAAGCCATGCAAATATCCAGGGAAGGAAATTCTAGGCAGAAGGAACAAGTACAACAACTCAGAGGCAGAATATGTTATATATGAAGAACAATTAAAAGGCCAAAGTCACAAGTCTGAAAGACCAGAGAGGAGAGTGGCAATGATTCTAATTCTTCTAATTTTCCTTTTTGTTTTTTTTACCAAGAGAGTCTGAGATACGGATTTCCATTGATTTTGTAGACTTAAGAGAAACTAGAGATCATCTAAAGACTGCTTGTAGTTCTTTTTTTTTTTTAATTTTTTTTTAGTTGTAGATGGACACAATATCTTTATTTTATTTATTTATATGTGGTGCTGAGGCTTAAACCCAGTGCCTAACACATGTGAGGCAAGCGCTCTACCACTGAGCTACAATCCCAGCCCTGCTTGTGGTTCTTAACGTTTGTTGTATCATGGACTCCTCAGAGTAATGATTTAATGTTTTTTAATTTTTTTCTACAGAGCTAGAGATCAAATTCAGGGCCTAGAATATGCTAGGCAAGTGCACTACCACTGACCAACAATTGGTAATTACTCTAGCTCTGTTGTTAACTATGTCCATTCCA
>PVHX01011293.1:19238-65036 GCA_004024805.1 Geosciurus inauris
AAAAAAAAAAAAAAAAAAAAAAAAAAAAAAAAAAAAAAAAAAAAAAAAAAAAAAAAACAGATACCTGCTCCAATGCAGAAATAATCCAGACAATCTGTGAACTGGGGAAAAAGGGAGCTGACTTAACACCCTGATCTTAATAGATTTATTGTATTACTTTCCTCCGTACTATATAGTCAATTCTTCTCATTTGCTTAGGAGATAATCATATAAGAAAGAATTGCAAATTAATACACTCTTCTATTGACTTACCAAATTGGACACTCCAAGATTTTCTGCATAGCATTAAGAACATTTTGTACTTCTTCAACATGAACCGCAGATAAATCCATTTCTTTCTGTTCCATTGAACTTTAACACATAAAATACAAAACATATAAATAAACCACTTTAGAAGGTTTATAAGAACAGCATCTTAAGTATCATTTGGAGTGCTTTATAATTATTCCAACCACAGGTCTGATGACAAAGCCTTCATTCAAAAGAATTCTAAGCCGCCCACCGCTGGCGCATGCTTATAATCCTAGCACTCTGGGAGGCTGAGACAAGAGAATGGTGAGTTCAAAGCCAGCCTCAGCAACGGTGTGGAGCTAAGCAATTCAGTGAGACCCTGTCTCTACATAAAACACAAAATACGGCTGGGGATGTGGCTCAGTGGTGGAGTACCTCTGAGTTCAATCCCCAGTACCAAAAAGAAAAAAAGAAAGAAAAATTCTAACAGTTGCTTTTTGTGATTAGACTATTTGAATTCTCCATTAGCTATAACTATAACTCCATTAAGGTAGCCTCCAACCCCTTCCTTTGGTCTTTCCCTTTTTCCAAGAAAAGGAAAGCCACGGTGGAGTGAGTGACTGGGTGTGGGGTGGTACTGTCTGCTTTCTTCATCATCCTAGCTGTTTTTTCTTGCTTGAAACCAAAAACAAGCAGGGCGTGATAGCGCCTACCTGTAGCCTCAGCTACTCCAGAAGCGGAAGTAGTAGGATCTCTTGAGCCCACGAGTTCAGGGGTCTGCCTGGACAACAGAAAGAGACCCCATCTCTTAAACAACAAACACTCCTAACCCACACTAACAATAAAACCAATACCAGCCAACCCTTCCCTACTCCTCTTCCCCAGTGTTTCTCAATGACCTGCACTCATCTCAGAATATTCCACAAATATCCCAGCCTGCAGAGTCTACTACTACTGACACTGCCCTCCAATCTCCGTCGCCAAATACTTCCTTCTAGTCTCATCTCAAAAAACACTTATGAGGGGCTGGGGCTGTAGCTCAGTGGTAGCGCGCTTGCCTAGCACGCGTGAAGCACTGGGTTCGAGCCTCAGCACCACATATAAAAAAAACAATAAATGAATAAAATAAAGATCCATCAACAACTAAAAAAAATTAAAAAAAAAAAACACTTATGATCGGGGCGCGGTGCTGCACGCCTGTAATCCCAGCACTTTGGGAGTCTGAGACAGGAGAATCGCCAGTTCAAAGCCAGCCTCAGCAATGGCGAGGCGCTAAGCAACTCAGCGAGACCCTGTCTCTAAATAAAACACAAAATAGGGCTGCGGATGTGGCTCAGTGGTCGAGTACCCCTGAGTTCAATTCCCTGGTACCAAAAAAAAACCGCATATGAATCCAGTTGGGTTTTTCGTTTTGGTACTGGGCATTGAACCCCAGGGATGCTTTACCATTGAACTACATCCCGGGTCCTTTTTATTTTTTTTTTTTTGAAACAGGGTCTCGCTAAATTGCTAAAGCTGGCCTGGAACTTGCTATCCTCCTGCCTCAACCTCCGAAATTGCTGGAATTACAGGCGTGCGCCACCATGCCCAGCTGGATCCAGTTCCTAAGGGTTCTCTTCCGCAAAATCCTGTCAGCTCCTCTACGTCATGGTCCCCTCCTCACATTTACCATCCAGTATTCTTATACTCATGGTGTCCCCCTCAAAGCACATTCCAGTTCCTAACACCAGGATTTCCCCTCCAACACACTGTGCCACATTCCTATTCTGAGAGCGCTCTTTACAATCCACAAACTATTCCCCTCCCAGACTTTCGCTCAGATTCACAATGTCTTAGGCCCTTCCGGATAAACACCCCCCAGCCGGATAAACACCCGTCTTGCTCTCCTCTAGGAGACCGCTATTCTCACACCAGCCTGTCGCCTGTCACCATAAACACTCTGGGCCCCTCTCCCGTCCCCGGGGCTCTTCCATCTTTACCTAGAGCAAGTCTTCCGAGTTTCCCCGGGCCCAGAGGCCCAAATGTCTGAGAAAGCTCCCGGGAGTATCTATCCAGAAAGTCTCGAAGAACTCACGCCGCGCAGTCGCAGTTTCAATTTATCTGCAATTCCCGCGCTTTCTGTTGCCAAGGAGACCGGCCCATGCAGCCGAGCGATAGCCTCTCAGAATGCAAGATCAAGACACGTTGGCGGAAGGGCGGGGCATAAAAGGGCCGAGAGTCTTTCGAAGCTCGGGATTGGTCAACCATTCTTTCCCTGCATGACGTAATGAACGAGAGACGGAAGAGAAAGAATTGAGTCTTCTATTACGCGCCCGCCCTCTTGCCTCTAAGCTTCCAGCTGTGGGGTATTACGTCACAGTAATTACGGTACAAGTGTTGGAATCGTCATCTAAGTCCCGAATAAGAGCGCAACATAGTACCCAAAGCAGTCGCAAGAAGAGGCTACATTACCCCCCCGCTTCCACTGCAATGGAAGTCTTCAGTTTAATAAGAGGATAGTGGGGTGGGAGGGACTGCGATTTCCAGCATGCATTGCGGAACGAAAGGCCTTCGCCACAGTGTTTCTTGAAAACTGTAGTCTTATGAAGAGGAGCTTCCCGCAGCGGAAGAGGACACAATTCTTAAGGCAACCCAGTCGATAGATTGGAGACCTCTTCGGGGTTATGTACATCAACAGCTATGGATTGGAGTGTTGTGGTTTTCGCGTCTTGCGAGCGGATACCAGCCTAAACATTAGAAAGACTACAATTCCCATCAGCCCCTCGAGTCTCGGGCAAGTAGTCCTATAAGGTTAGTTGAACTGAGGGAAATCATGGGACACCCGCTCCGCCTAGGAAGGGGAAATTCGCCCAGGCCCACGTCTGCGCACCTGTAGTTCCGCCCCTCCGTCCTAGTGTTTGTTATTGTTGTGCGGATCAGGCTGGTCCTGCCCCGCCCCCGCCAACGCAGCTTCAACCAATCAGCAGGGTAATAATTTTGAGGGACAAATTATAAGAACCAATCATCTTATTGGAAAGTCAGAGAAACAGAGGACTAGGCCCTGTCTCTATCCGCCATGTTAGATTCACCCCGCAGGGATAACAGCAGGCCAAGAAGCGAACGGTCCTTGCACTGGCCTCCGGCAGGCGCCCCCCGTGGGCGGTGAGCTGGTAAGGAAGCAGATTCGGTTGCCTTGATGTGGGGTCACGTCGCACTAAGAGGACTTGGGAAAGTTCAGAGGAGAATCCTGAAAAGAGGAGAGACTTTTTCCGTGTCTAGGGCAGACAGTCTTCGGTGACTAGATGAAAGAGTCATTCGTGTTCTGAGGGATCTTGAGGGTGGATATAGCTAGAGGGATGGAGAGTCGGTGACTCAACGCCAGGTTTCTTCTGAAGGAAGACCGAGATTCCCCAATTCAAAAGCTCCTAGGCAGTGAAAATGAGCGTCCTAAGGGGGTGGTGACACTGTCTTGGGGACATCGAGGGCTAGGAAATGATAACTGGGAGACTAGGATTAAGTCTGCAAGAAAGAAATGACACTATCCATACACCTTCTTCATCCATCCTCCCTCTTTTGAGACCCTCTTAGAGCTCCTTGGTCTGAGACTTTTGGTATTGAAAAGTCACTCTTTTTCCTTTTTGTCAACTACCTAGTTTTTAAGTCACACATTTGAAAGTCTAGGTAGCTTGTACAGGCTTCTGGTGAAGACAATAACCAAAACTTAGGTTTTCAGGTTGGCTTCATTAAAAGTATTTGTTGAAGCTGAAAAAAAATCTGCATAGAGGAAAAGCTGATTTGTGCCAAGTGAAGGTGAGTCAGTAGCATAAACCTATAATAATGCCAGTTAATGAAAGCTGAAGTCCTAGGCCCCAGCTACCTGATTCTACTGGCTTTAAGCCTATAGGCACAGATAGGACTAACTATAGCTGTGGTATTTCCACAAGTTCAAGATTAATGCTCTTGCTGAAAGAATTCTCAAATGTAAGCAAAAGAGAGATGGGCATGGAGTTGTTGTTTTTGTTTTTTTGTGGTACTGAGGATGAGTCCAGGGCCTGGCTCAAACTAGGCAAGACTCTGCCACTAAGCTACATCCCCAGCTCTTTATAAATTTTATTTTGAGACAGTCTTACTAAGTTGTCCAGGCTAGCCTGGAACTTGGATCATCCTGCCTCAGCCTCCACAGTAGGTAGGATTAAAGGCATTTGTTACCACATCCGGGGATAGGCAGTTCTTTATGAAGACATGGATGTAGTCCAGTTGAACTAGAATCTCTGACTTCCTGTTTTCTCCTATTGGCAAACCAGTTGGATGAGTGCCAAAAAACTTGACTAATTTCTAATTGTGTAATTTGAGAAAGGGGAAGAATATATTAGTTTCCTTCCAGATTCTCAAAAGTGTAGAAGAATGTTTTTTTCTTTTAGGGTAGGGTGGGGTACTGGGGATTGAACTCAGGGGTACTTTGCCACTAAGCTACATTCCCAGCTTATTTTTGAGATAGGGCCTTGATAAGTTGCTTAGGGCCTAAGTCACTGAGGCTGGGCCCAAACTTGAGATCCTTGTGCCTCAGTGTCCTGAGTTGCTGAGATTACAGGCATGTGTCACCATCCCTAGTGGGAAGAATGTTTCTTGAAGTTGGAAAGTGAGAATCTATTTCAGAATTCACTTGGAAGACTGAATCAATCACTTCACTCCCCTCATTTTTTGCACAAAAGTCCTGGGAATTTGACAGGGATTCTGACCAATCTTAAGGACTTTTAAGAATTTCATGTAATGTGAATAAATACTTGATGTTAGCAGGATTGGGGCTAGAGACTAGTATTATTTTGGCAGTGAACTTAACTTTAGGTAAAGACAAAGAATGGGAAAAATTTTATGAGTTTAAAAAATCTGTAATCTTCAGAGAGTTCAAGGTTCTCAAAATGATAACCTCAGGAAATGTATTGTTTCACAGGGCAGTGCTTTATACCGTTTTAATGCCCTAAGAACTGATTTACTATTATAATAATTTTGTATTTTAATAGTGTTTTCAAAGAACTTGCACACCCTTTTTGTGTTTATGCTGAGGATTAAACCCATGCCTTTGCACATGCTAGCACTCCCCTTACCATTAAGCCGTAACCCCAGCACCCCCCATTTTTATTTAATCCCTCTAATAAAATTGTGAGGTAGGCAAAGCAGAGATATTACTTCTTTTATACAAATTAAATAACTGAAGCTCAGAGATGAACAGTCTGCTCACAGTTAAATGACTCATTTTGTGCCAGAGCTGTATCTGGAACCCAAGTCTTCCTGCCCTTTCATGGGAACTTCTGGGACTTAATCTTGTTCATCTGATATCTCCTATGCTTGAAGCATCATCTAGCTCTGTGTAGCTGCAGATTAAAAATGAGATAAAGCTGGGCACAGTGGTGCATGCCTGTAATCTCAGCACTTTGGGAGGCTGAGACAGAAGAATCACAAGTTCAAAGCCAGCCTCAGCAACTGCAAGTCACCAAGCAACACGGTGAGACCCTGTCTCTAAATAAAAAAATTTTTTTAAAAAAATCCCAAAATAGGGCTGGGACTGTGGCTTAATGGTAGAGTGCTTGCCTCGCATATGGGAGGCACTGGATTCGATCCTCAGCACCACATATGAATAAATGAATAAAAGTCAATCAACAACTAAAAAAAATTTTTTTTTTAAATCACAAAATAGTGCTGGGGATGTGGCTCAGTGGTCAAGTACTCCTGAATTCAATCCCTGGTACCAAAAATATATATATATATATAAATATATGAATGATGATCTGAGCCTTGGCACATACGCCTGTAATCCCAGCTACTTAGGAGGCTGAGGCAAGAGAATCACAAATTTAAGGCCAGCCTCAGTAGCTTAGTGACACTCTGTCTCAAATTTAAAATAAAGAGGACTGGGGCTGGGGTTGGGGTTGTGGCTCAGTGGTAGAGCACTTGCCTAGCAGGTTTGAGGCACTGGGTTCGATTCTCAGCACCACATATAAACAAAGTCCATTGACATCTAAAAAAAAATTTTTTTAAATAAATAAGAGGGCAGAGTTGTAGTTCAGTGGTAAAGCACCCCTGAGTTAAATCCCCAGTACAAAAAAAAAAGAGTGTGTGTGTGTGTGTATAAAAACAACCATGATACCATTATCATGTCAAAGAAGTTAATTCCTTAATCTAGTATCTACTCTAGTAAAAAAAAAAATTTTTTTTTTCTTGAGACAGGGTCTTGCTAAATTTAAAAATAAAAAGGACTGGGATATAGCTCAGTGGTAAAACACTTCTGGGTTAAATTTCTAGTACCAAAAATAAAATATATATATATATATATATATATACACACACACATATATGCCTATGTGTGTATAAACAACCATGATACCATTATCATACCTAAGAAGTTAACAATTCCTTAATCTACTATCTATTGTGGTCCAAAACAATTTTTATTTCTTGAGACAGGGTCTAGCTAAGTAGCTTAAAGCCTATAAAGTGCAGTCAATTCTTAGAAAGTTTACAAATGCTAGATGATTTCTGTGTGTGTAACCAAAATTGAAATACTGAGCAGACTTTGTTGTTGTTGAGATGGGGTCTCACTATGTTAACCAGGCTGGCCTCTCCTGGGCCCAAGCAATTCTTCTGCCTTGGCCTCCTAAGTAACTGGGACAACAAGCTTATGCCACAGCACCCAGCTTGACTTTTGTTTCTAACGTAGAAATTCATAATAACTAAATTTTTGTTTTTTATTTAAGTAGAAGTCTTTATGGCATAGTTTGGGCATTAATATCCTTATTTCTTAGAAGAAACAGTTCTGGGCTAGGGTTATATCTCAGAGGAGGAGCGCTTGCCTTGCATTTGTGAGGCACTGGGTTCAATCCTCAGTACCACATAAAAATATTTTTTAAAATTTCTTTTTTTTTTTAATTTTTCTTCTCTTTTTTCTTTCTTTTTCTTTTTCTTTTTTTTTTTTTTTTGGCAGTAGTAGGATTGAACTTAGGGACGCTCTCATTGAGCTACATCTCAGCCTCTGCCCCCTCCCTTTTTTTCTAGGACAGAATCCTGCCTCAGCCTCCCTAGTTGCTGAGATTACAGGCATGGACCACTTTGCCCAGCTGGAACAATTCCCTTTTTTTGGCAGGGATGGGGAGAGAGCTTACCTGGGATTGAACTCAGGGACTCTCGACCACTGAGCCACATCCTCGGCCCTATTATTTATTTTGTTTAGAGACAGCATCTCACCAAGTTGCTTAGTGCTGCACTTTTGCTAAGGCTGGCTTTGAACTCGGGATCCTCCTGCCTCAGCCTCCTGAGCCTCTGGGATTATAGGCATGTGCCACCATGCCCAGCCAACAATTCTGTTTAACAATGAGATTCGACTTAAAGTGCCTACTGGAGTTGGGAGCAGTGGCACACATCTGTAATCCAAGCCACTGGAGAGGCTGAGGGCAGGAGGATCATAAGTTCCAGGCCAGCCTCAGCAATTTAGTGAGACCTTAAGCAGCACAATGTGAACCTGTCTCAAAATAAAAAGGCCTGAGAATGTAACTCAGTGGTAAACCCCCTTTAGTTCAATCCCCAGCACCATAAATAAATAAATAAAGCACCTTTTTTTTTTTTTTAATAATATCTTTATTTATTTATTTGTATGTGGTGCTGAGGATCAAACCCAGTGCCTCACGCATGTGAGTCAGGTGCTCTACTGCTGAGCCACAATCCCATCCCCTAAAGCACCTATTAAATTGTACATTTCCCAAAGGTAAGGACATTGTTTCTTGTATTCACTGCTATCTCTCTCAAGCCTAGTCTATATTAGATCCTCACGAGTATTTGTCAAATGTTCATTCAGTTTATAGAACCTTTCTAATGTAAGTATGTTTTTTCCTTCTCTCTCTTTTCACTCACTCTCTCAACTCTAGCCCCACAGCATGGAACCACAGGTCACTCTAAATGTGACTTTTAAAAATGAAACTCAAAGCTTTCTGGTTTCGGATCCAGAAAATACAACTTGGGCTGATGTTGAAGCTATGGTGAGCATTACTATTTTGTTTCTTGATGGTTTAAGCATAGATTTTTTTTCCCCCAAAGGTAGCTATTTTTAGCAGTGTTATTTCATGGCTGTTAAATTTGTCATATTTACCATTTCTGGGCCTTTGGAAAATTGTAGTTGACAGGGATTCAGTATTTGTATAGGAGATGTGCCCTGATAAAGGAAATGAACAACTAAGTTCCTTTTGAAGAGTTTACAAAGGGTAGGTAAAATTACTTTTATTTGAATGAGATAAGAGTTGGAAAACCTATTTATTTAGAAACAGTCTGAAGAATTGGCCCTACCCAACAAGGCCTCAGAGGAATGTCTCTTGCCTGAGAGCAGATATGTTACTGTTGTTTCTCTACTACCAAGGATATAACTTGTGTGTTTGTTTTTTTTAAATATTTTTTTTAGTTATAGATGGACACAATATCTTTATTTTATTTATTTTTATGTGGTGCTGAGGATGGAACCCAGTGCCTCATGCATGCAAGGCAAGCGCTCTACCACTGAGCCACAATCCCAGCCCTAACTTGTGTTTTGCAAGAGCCTATTGATTGCTTTTATTGCCAGGTCAGAGGTTGGGTATCTAAAGTTGGCTAGAAAAAAAGTCCCACAAGTGCTTAGACAACAGTTTCCTGTCCCTTTTTTTGCTAGTGCTTTTCCTTGTCTTCAGTTGCCCTTTGTACTCTTCTGGTTTTGTTGGATTTGCAATGGTGAATGTTTTACTTCGTATGTGCTTTTGTTTATCTAATGAAACCCTGTGGTAAAAGCCTGCCTTTATAAACTGGGCACAGTGGAGCACACCTATAGCTCCAGCTACTCAGGAAACTGAGGCAAGAAGTTCACAAGTTTGAGGCCAGCCTGGGCAGCTTAGTGAGACTCTGTCAAAATAAACACTAAAAAGTGCTCTGGGTTTTTTTGTTTTGTTTTGTTTTTTTCGTTCTATTCTGATGCATTAATATCTTATTGCTTTAATTTGCATTGTTTTGACTACTGGTGAAATCAAACATTTATTCTGATTTCCTGAATTTCCAGTATCATTTTGCCCATGTTTACATATTTTTTGTTTTTTGTTTTTTTGTTTTTTTGTGTTTTTTTTGATACTGGAGATTGAACTCAGTGGCACTCAACCACTGAGCCACATCCCCAGCCCTGTTTTGTGTTTTATGTGGAGACAGGGTCTCACTGAGGTGCTTAGCACCTTGCCATTGCTGAGGCTGGCTTTGAACTCGCGATTCTCCTGTCTCAGCCTCCCAAAGTGCTGGGATTGCAGGCGTGCGCCACTGCGCCCAGCTTGTTTTTTGTTTTGTTATTTTAGTACTGGGGATTAAACCCAGGACGACATGCATGCTAAGAAAGTGCTGAACCACTGAGGTACATCCCCAGCCCTTTTCTTTAGTATTGTTTTAAGACAGGATTCTCCTGAGAGTAGCCAGGATTATAGGGGTGCACAATGGTAGCTACCTTGGATTGTTAATTTATTATTAACAGTTTTGCTGATGCTCTGTATGTGTTAGGGATAGAGGCTAAGGCAGGAAGATGACAAATTCAAGGCTAGCCTCAGCAAATTAGCGAGACTCGGTCTCAAAACAACAACAATGAAAAAGGGATGGGAATATAGCTCTGTGGTAGAATACCCCTGGGTTCAATCACCAGTAACTTCTTTTTTTTTTTAAGCTTAAAGTGTTCAATTATATATAGTGAAACGTGCCCCCCCCCCCTTTATGACTTCTGGGTTTCTGTTAACAAACTGCCTTTTTGATGGATCATATACAATATATTTTTCATTTGCAGGTGAAAGTTTCATTTGACCTGAACACTATTCAAATAAAATACCTAGATGAAGAAAATGAAAAGGTAAATTATATTATGGCCCTATTACTAGGTATTCAGAATAGGGATGTTATTTTTCCATTATGATATGGAGCTTGAAGAATCAGGAATAGTGTTTATCTAATTTGTGTAAGGGTTTAAATATATTTGATAATTGCATGTTCTAAGAAGGCTTGTGGCATCTCAGATGGAGATGAAAAATAGGGAAACAACATTGAAGAAGAATATCTGAGAAATTACAATTATGTAGCAGTCTTAAGTCCAAGTGTAGAATATGCTGCCATTTAGTTTATAATAAAAATAACAATGGCTAACCTTTACTGAGTGGTTACATTATATCAAACTATCAATAATACTATGTATTAGGTACATTATTGTCATCTCTGTTTTACCCATGAGGAAATGGAAGCACAAAGAAGTAACTTTCCCCAAATCTCAAAAGCTTAGAAGTAGTAGAATAGTTGTTCAATTTATATCCTTGGGCTCTAGAGCCCAGGATATGAACCAATACATTATGCTGCCCTCTTGATATACCTGAAATTTAAAAAGGCACAGTACTTAAGAAATATAATTCCTGGGCTGGGGTTGTGGCTCAGTGGTAGAGCGCTTGCCTTGCATGTGTAAGTCACTGGGTTCAATCCTCAGCACCACATAAAAATAAATAAAGTTAAAAAAAAAAGAAAATTTCTTAATTATTATTCATGAATAGAAATGATATGGAAAAACTGAACCCCCAACTTGAGATTTTCATGTCTGTCCTGTTCCTAATAATAGAAATACTCAATTGAGGGCTGGGGTTGTGGCTCAGTGGTAGAGCACTTGCGTAGCACCTGTGAGGCACTGGGTTTGATTCTTAGCACTGCATGTAAATAAATAAATAAAAGTTCATCAACAACTAATAAAAATACTTAAAGAAAAGAAAAGAAATACTCAGTTGAACCCAGGAGCAGTGGCTCTTGCCTGTAATCCCAGTGGCTCAGGAGGCTGAGGCCAGCAAGTTCAGATCCAACCTAGGCAAAAGCAAGGTGCTAAGCAACTCAGTGAGACCTTGTCTCTAAATAAATATAAAATACGGCTGGGGATGTGACTCAGTGGTTGAGTACCCCTGAGTTCATTCCCTAGTACTCCCCAAAAACAGTACTTAATTGGGCTGGGATTGTGGCTCAGTGGTAGAGTGCTTGCCTCACATGTGGGAGGCACTGGGTTCGATCCTCAGCACCACATATAAATAAATGCATAAATAAAGGTCAACCAACAACTAAAAAAAAAAAATTTAAAAAAAGTACTTAATTGATGACACTTACCAATTCACTGTTGCTTTTTTTCTTTTTACAGGTATCCATTAATAGTCAAGGTGAGTCCCTGAGAGGATACATTCAGTTTTACTTAAATGCCTTACTCTGTTTATTGAAGCATTGAGGTGTTTCCACTGAAACACTCAATCTTGCTATAATATTCATTTTAGAATAAAGTTTGGTAAACTATAAATTGACACTACACTCAGTTATCCATGGGCATTAGTTACGTTGGGTTTTGTGGTTTTTTTTGCAGTGATGGGGGTAAAACCCAGGATCTTGTGAATATTAGACAAGCATTCTACCACTGAACCACTTCCCCAGCCCTGGGTTTTTATTGTATTTCATTTTTTGTATTTAAGACGTTGCCTTTGACTATCTTTAATGCAAAGTTCTCTTGTATTTAAGATGTTAATATCCAGGCATGGTGGTACATAACTGTAATCCCAGCTACTCAGGAGGCTGAGGCAGGAAGATCACAAGTTTGAGGCCAGTCTGGGTACCTTTGTGAGAACTTCTGTCAAAATAAAAACAAAAAGGACTGGGGTATAGCTCAGTAGTAGAGGCCCTGGCACTTCCCCAGTACTGGCCCCCTCCCCCCAGATTTTTTTAAATAAAAAAGATAGTAAGCTTTCTTAAAAGTCAGAATTGCCTATACTTTTTTTTAAATTGAATTTTATTGTGTTTATCTAATGTATACAACATGATATTATGAGATACATTCATATGGTAAATCATTATTATAGCAAAACAAATTAACATATCTATCTTCTCACATAGTTACTTTTCCTTCTGTCCCTCCTCTGCCACCCCATGGTAAGAGCAACTGCAATCTACTCCTTTAGCAAGAATCCTTAATACAATACACTATTATTAACTATAGTCCATATATTGTATATTAGATCTTCAGAACTGACTATATTGAATATCACTGTGTATTTTTTTGCCCTTTTAGGAGAATATGAAGAAGCACTTAAGGTAAGGGTTATTTAATCTTGTTTTCAAATAATTTGAACAGATTTATTGACTAAAACTTGAATTTGAATTCCATTAGAAACTAGTAAGTAAAAACACAATGAAACCTATTTTTATGGAGACTCTGATGGGAAAAGGCAACTCCGAATAAAAGGGTTCTTCCTTTATTGTCTCATCTCATTGCTAGTCTTGGTGCCATCATCCTGTCATTTAAAAATGCAAAGAAGCCGGTATGGTGGCATACGCCTGTAATCCCAGCACTTTGGGAGGCTGAGACAGGAGAATCTCGAGTTCAAAGCCTGCCTCAGCAACAGTGAGGTGCTAAGCAACTCAGTGAGACCCTGTCTCTACATAAAACACAAAATAGGGCTGGAGATGCGGCTCAGTGGTCGAGTACCCCTGAGTTCAATGCCTGGTACCAAAAAAAAATAGGACCCAGATTTGGTCATATACTTCTGTAATCCCAGCTGTTTTTAGGAGGCTGAAGCAGAAAGATCCTAAGTTCAAGGTCAGCCTGGGCAACGTAATGAGACTCTCTCAAAATAAAATCAAAAAATGCTAGAGATGTAGCTCAGTGGTAGAGCACTTGCCTAGCATATGCAAAGTCCTGGGTTCCATTTCCTAGTACCTTGACCCCTGCCATACATCCCCAAAAAATAAAGAACAGTTATTGGTGACAGTGGGTGGGAGTAGAACCCCATTGAGTTGGCCCCTAAACTCTTAAAGATGTGACCACTTAAGCTTGCTTTCCAAAATACTATTTTAGCAGAAAAGTAAATGATTCATTGTAGGACATAGTTTTTAAGTTCCTCCAGTTTTGTTAGTCTAGGATTGACTTTTTTGGGAAAGTAAAGATTAAAATTCGAAGAGGGAGTGTTACATAAAAACCAATTGAAAGCCAGGCACTGTAATCTCAGTTACTAAGAAAAGTTAAGGCAGGAGGATTGCAAACTCAAAGCCAACCTCGGCAACTTAATGAACCCTGTGTGAAAGTAAAAAATGAAAAGGAGGGACTAGAGTTATAGCTCAGTGGTAGAACACTTGCCTAGTGCATGGGGTCGAACTTCAGCACCACATCAAAATAAACAAATAAAATTTTTTAAAAAAATGAAAAGCACTGAGATGATGTAGCTCAGTGGCAAAGTGCCCCAGGGTTGAATCCCTACTACAAAAACAAAAAGCAAAAACAAAACAAAAAAAAAACAGGAAGGTAATAATTCAGTTAATGAAAAATCTCACCAAGTTGCTATACTAAAAACTTAGCTTGGGTTTAACAACAAAACTGCTTATAATCTTGGGGCTGGGGTTATGGCTCAGCGGTTGAGCGCTTGCTTGCCTCACATACGTGAGGCACTGGGTTCGATCCTCAGCACCACATAAAATAAATAAAGAATAGCACATCATTTAAAAAAAAAAACCTGCTAATAATCTTGGCAAGGAAACAGCAGAAGGGATAGTAATGTATAGGTTGAGTATCCCTTATCCAAAAATTGAGTGTTGTAATTTTCTTTCTTTCTTTCTTTCCTTTTTTTTTTTTTTGTCTTTTTTCTTTTTGGTATATATGCATATATATAATGAGATATCTTGGGAACCTAAGTCTCAACTTGAAATTGGATTATATTTCACATATACTTTATACACAGCCTGATTATATATTTTATTTATTTATTTATTTTTAGTACCAGGGATTGAACTCAGGAATACTCGACCACTGAGCCACCTCCCCAGCTCTATTTTGTGTTTTATGTAGTGACAGGGTCTCACTGAGTTGCTTAGCATCTCACTGTTGCTGAGGCTGGCTTTGAACAATCTCAGCCTCCCAAAGTGCTGGGATTACAGGCATGTGCCACCGCCTGGCTTCTGATTATAATTTTATACAATATTCTTAGTATACTAGCATTTTAACTGCAGCTCATCATACGAGGTCAGATGTAGCATTTCCCATTTGTTGCATCAAGCCAGTATGCATAAAATTTTGGATTTTGTGACATTTCATATTTTCAGATTAGGGATGCTTGACCTATATATTTATTTAACAATGCAAACAAAAATCCCCAAATTCTCTAATTTACCACACTTCTATTCATGTGTTTACACTTTACCTTGGCAAAGGAAAATAACACAATGTGTTTTGTTTCATGACATATGCTCTCAGATGGCAGTTAAGCAGGGAAACCAACTGCAGATGCAAGTCCATGAAGGGCACCATGTTGTTGATGAAACCCCACTCCCAATTGTAGCAGAAAAACGAGTAGCTGCCAGGACAGGGAAGAAGCCACTTGCACATTATTCTTCACTGGTGAGAGTCTTGGGATCAGACATGAAGACCCCAGAGGAGCCTGCAGCCCAGGTATGAAGAGATGGACCTGTCTATCCAATTCTCTCACATTACGTGTCATTTTCTTTTATATAAGATTTGAGTATTCAAGCCAGGCGCAGTGGCTCAAGCCTGTAATCCCAGCATTTAGGGAGGCTAAGACAGGAGAATCGCCAGTTCAAAGCCAGCCTCAGCGATGGCGAGGTGCTAAGCAACTCAGTGAGACCCTGTCTCTACATAAAACACAAAATAGGGCTGGGATGTGGCTCAGTGGTCGAGTGCCCTTGAGTTCAATCCCCAGTACCAAAAAAAAAGATTTGAGTATTCAGACTGGGGTTGTGGCTCAGTAGTAGCATGCTTGTCTCGCATGTATGAAGCACTGGGTTTGATCCTCAGCACCACATAAAGATAAATAAAAATAAAGGTATTGTGTCCATCTACAACTAAAAAAAAAAAATTAAAAAAAAAATAATAAAGATTTGAGTATTCAAGTATTCATCAAATACGTAGGAGTTAGCCTCAGCACCACATAAAGATAAATAAAAATAAAGGTATTGTGTCCATCTACAACTAAAAAAAAAAATTTAAAAATAATAAAGATTTGAGTATTCAAGTATTCATCAAATACGTAGGAGTTAGCCAGGCGTGGTGACACACACCTATATTCCTGGCAACTTGGGAGGCTGAGACCGGAGGATTGCAAGTTCCGGACCAACCTCAGCAACTTAGCAAGAAAATGTCTCAAATGTGGAAAAAAAAAAAAGGGCTGGGGATGTGACTCAGTGGTTAAATGACCCTGGGTTCAAGCCCCAGTACTAAAAAAAAACCAAAAAAACAAAAAACTAAGAGTTATTGTGACTGTCTGACTTTTTGAAACTACTTGGTTTGCTTCTGCAGAAGGGGGAGCAGAGTAGGATAGAGGCTTTATTTTCCTTTTGTACTCCTTTACACTGTGACTTTTAAAAACCTTATGCTTATATAATTAGACAAACTCAAAATAATACATTTCAGGGCAATTAATTTAAATAGAAAAAATAACCTTCAAGATCTTGAATTGTGTTTTTATACAGCCATTTCCACCTACCCCATGTGACAAAGACCGGCCTCAAGATAAGCCCCCAGACTGGTTCACAAGCTACCTGGAGACAGTGAGTGTCCTCTCTGGATTGGGTTTTAGCAGCATTGTTAGCCCAAGTGAATGTGGAAAATAGAAAGCCGAACCCAGATGGCTGCTGCCTCTGGTGCAGGTGAATCTTAGAGTGGTAGCTAGTGATTTCCAAACTTGGCAGATCTAGTCAGGAATACGCTAACCTTTGGCCAGGTGTGGTGGTACACATTTGTAATCCCAGCTAGTTGGGAGGCTGAGGGAGGAGGTTCACAAATTTGAGGCCAACCTGGGCAACTTAGACCCTGTCTCAAAGAAAAATAAAAAGGGCTGGGGCTGAGCATGGTGGCCCACACCTATAATCCCAGCAACTCAGGAGGCTGAGGCAGGAGCCTCAACTTTGATTGCAATTTCAAAGCTAAGCTCAGCAATTTAGCAAGGCCCTATCTCAAGATAAGTAAATTAAAAAGGCTAAGGATGTAGCTCAGTGGTAAAATGCTCCTGGGTTCATTCACTCCCCAGTATCAAAAAAAAGAAAAGAAAAAAAGCACTGTCCTTTGCATTGAGATATCAGAAAAAGAGGAAGTCTTAATTCTGATCACATAAGGGAGAGAGACAAACCTCTGTGCTTGAGAAGGAAGAAGTTAAAAATTTATTCATCAAAAGAATTTGTTGTTTTCTTTGAACTAAGGATGGACCTTTTGTTACATTTCTGTTTATTTCATTCTGAAGCTATTAGATGTTTATTATGTTCTTATGTTACACCAGAGATGGTAAAGTTTCACATCTATTCATATTGTTGCAGCTTTTTCTAATACTGGAACTGAGTTCTCCCCACCTTCTGTTCTGTATTGTAGTTCAGAGAGCAAGTGGTTAAAGAAACAGTTGAGAAGCTTGAACAGAAATTACACGAGAAGCTTGTCCTCCAAAACCCACCATTGGGTTCCTGTCCCTCAGAAGTCTCAATGCCTATTTCAGAGGAAACACTGTTTTTGCCAGAAAACCAGTTCAGCTGGCATATAGCTTGCAGCAACTGCCAAAGGAGAATCATTGGTGTGCGCTACCAGTGTAGGTAAGCAGTTGCCTGGGAACAGCTAGGAGCTGATAGGCTTTAAAGCAGTGACTTTCTGGCATTCTCAATAGGTAAAGGAAATTTGGGTGTCTCTGAGCATTAGATGTTGTAGCTCTGGATTGGAAGCACAAGCTACTTTTCACACACATGCTTTGTGGATTAAGGGATAACTATTCAGATTGCTGTGTTCAGATGTGCATTTGGATTAATAGGGCCAGGCAAAATTATGTTCCCCAAAACAAAATTAGATAACTAAGGATAGTTCCCCTCTTGTTCCAAATGCTTTCATATCTTGCTTCCTCCCATAGATTGTCCCACAGAAATGGATGCAAGTTAAATGTTATTGTCCTCATTTTATTAATGAGGAACATTAAGACTTGGCATGGTCAGATGCATGCTCAGATTACCCCCAGGCTGGTATTAGAACAAATATAGAAGTCTGATCGTCACCTCCCTACCTCAGGTACCTGCTATGTCATTCTGTACTCTGCCATTCTTTTCCCCAAGCCTGTGCCCATCCTACAACATCTGTGAAGATTGTGAAGCAGGACCATATGCTCATGATACTAACCATGTCCTGCTGAAGTTGCGGAGACCTGTTGTGAGTTCCTCTGAACCATTTTCTCAGTCAAAGTACTCTACTCCTCGTCTACCTGCTGCTCTGGAACAAGTCAGGTAAAACCATATAGCTGGAGATGATTATTCTCTAATTGGCTACTTGGTTCTGGTAACATAAAATACTAGTGGTAGGGCTGGGGTGGTGGCTCAGTGGTAGAGCACTTGCCTAGCATGTGTGAGGCACTGGGTTCGATTCTCAGCACCACATATCAATAAATTAAAAAAATAAATAAATAAAGGTCCATTGACAACTAAAAAATATTAAATAAAAAAAATACTAGTGGTAAACAAATCTGGGCCTGCAGTTATAGCTTATTGGTAAGCTTATAGCTTACTTGCCTAGTATGTATGAGGCATTAGGTTTGACCCTCAGCACCACATAAAAATAAATAAATAAACGTATAAAGAATATAATAACATTTAAAAAATAATAAAAAGATCCTAAAAAAAATCTGAGCCAGGCATGGTGGCACACACCTGAAATCTCAGAGACTTGAGATGCTGAGGTAGGAGGATCACAAGTTCAAAGCCAGCCTCAGCAACTTAGCAAGGGACTAAGCACCTTAGCAAGACACTATCTGAAAATAAAAAATAAAAAGGGTTGGGGATGTGGCTCAGTGGTTAAGCTCCTTTAGGTTCAATCCCTGGTACAAAAAAAATCTGGTGAGCTGGACATGGTAGCACACACCTATAATCCCAGTCACTTGTGAGGCTAAATCAGGAGGATTACAAGTTTGAGGCCAGCATCAGCAATTTAGTGAGACCTTGTCTCGAAATAAAAAGGGCTGGGATATAGCTTACTTGTAAAGTGCCCCTGGGTTCAATTAGCAGTACTCAAAAAAACAAAAACAAAAAATATAGTGATAATATGTAGTGTCATAGACTATAGTTTCTTTATTTCTACTCTTTTTCATTGATGTGCTATAATGCAGTTATCCAAAGCTAATGAAGTGGAAATGATAACTGTAAAATAATTTAAGAAACTAAACTAGAAGTTGACACTGATAAGGACTACACTTGGCTCCAAATTGCTTTGAGATTTGTTTTTGAGTGCATTTTTGTTGTTTAAAGATGTTTGTTTATTACCTCACAGGCTCCAGAAACAGGTTGATAAAAACTTTCTTAAGGCAGAAAAGCAGAGATTGCGAGCTGAGAAGAAACAGCGTAAAGCAGAGGTCAAAGAACTTAAAAAGCAGCTTAAACTTCACAGGAAGATTCATCTTTGGAATTCCATTCATGGACTGCAGAGCCCCAAGTCCTCTTTGGGCCGACCTGAGAGCTTGCTGCAGTCTAACACCCTGATGTAAGCCTAGGGCTGAGGTGGGGGTCAAAGACTTCAGTTCCGGCTCTTTAAAACTAATTTCAGCTTTATTTATTTATTATTTTTATTCTTTCAAGTTGGGGGTTTCTCTAGGTTGCCTAGGCTGATCTTGAGCTCTCCTGAGCTCAAGCAATCCTCCTGACTCATCCTCTAAAGTAACTGGGACTACAGACATGTGCCACTGTGCTTGGCTAGCCATCTTTTTTTTTGGTACTGGGGATTGAACTCGGGCACTCGACCACTGAGCCATATCCCCAGCCCTATTTTGTGTTTTATGTGGAGACAGGGTCTCACTGAGTTGCTTAGCACCTCACCATTGCTGAGGCTGGCTTTGAACTCACAATTCTCCTGTCTCAGCTTCCCTAAGTGCTGGGATTACAGGCTTGAGCCACCGCACCCGGCTAGCCATCTTCTGTCTTACTCATTGGCAGTTCCTAATATCCACAGCGTTAAAACTTCCCATTCTTTGGGGATATAGCTTAGTGGTAGCACATTTGCCTGGCATGTGCAAGGACCTAGATTCAATCCCAGTACTTCAAAAAATAATAATTTCCCATTCTCTGATCCTAGCTTTATTAAATGGTGGTTTAATGGTTATTTTTGACTTTTGTTTTGTTGCCTTCTTCAGAAAAATAGAAACTACTAAGGCTCAGAACTGGGGTAGTTGTAACTCCTTTTCAGTGGAAGCAGTCTAGATTTGAAGCAAAAGGAAAAAAATGTTTTAAGAGCCTTACACTCCAGTTGTTTTTATGGACCCATTTAATTATCATCATGTTTTGGTTTGTGGGCTAGGGGCTATAGCTTAAAGGTAGAGTGCTTTCTTAGCTTTCCTGAGGCCTGGGATTTGATACTCAGCACCACCACCACCAAAAAAAAAAAAAAAAGACAGTTTTAGGGGGTTTTTTGTTGTTTTGTTTTGTTGGTACTGGGGATTGAACCCAGAGGCGCTTCACCACTGAGCTATATCTACCAAGATGTTCTTATCTTTCATTTTGAGACAGCATCTTGCTTAGTTGCTTATGGTCTCACTAAATTGCCCAGGCTGGACTTGAACTTGGAATCCTCCTGCCTCAGTCTCCCAAGTTGCTGGGATTAGAGGTGTATACCACCATGCTCAGCAATACTTTTTATTATTATTTAGAGGAGGTTGGGAGTTACTGGGGATTTAACCCAGGGGTGCTTTACCACTGAGCCACATCCCCAGCCCTTTTTTATTTTGAGATAGGATCTCACTAAGTTGCTGAGGCTGACTTTGAACTCTCAACCCTTCTGGCTCAGCCTCCCGAATCACTGGGATTATAGGCATATGCCACCGTGCCTGGCTAAGTTAGTATTATTTTTAAGGCAAATACATTAGTATATCCTCAGGAGTCAGTCAGCTTCTAGAGTCACTGTGAGATATTCTTAAGCTGTCACACCCAACAGCAAGTCACTAAGCATCTTGAATTTGTCTTCAGGCTCCCTTTGCAACCCTGTACCCCAGTTATGCCAACACTCAGTGCAGCATTTGTGGATGAGAATTTGCCTGATGGGACTCACCTTCAGCCAGGAACCAAGTTTATAAAACACTGGAGAATGAAAAATACAGGAAATGTAAAGTGGAGTGCAGACACAAAGGTATTTTTTCTCACAAAAAGTGAAGATGAGGTGATTTGAAATGCCATAGTGTTCAGCTGACAAGCTTTCTTTCTCTGGTCACTGTTCTTTTCAGCTCAAGTTCATGTGGGGAAACTTGACTTTGGCTTCTACAGAAAAGAAGGATGTTTTAGTTCCCTGCCTAAAGGCGGGCCATGTGGGGGTTGTGTCTGTGGAGTTCATCGCCCCAACCTTGGAAGGAACATACACTTCCCATTGGCGTCTTTCCCACAAAGGCCAGCAGTTTGGGCCTCGAGTCTGGTGCAGTATCATAGTGGATCCTTTCCCCTCTGCAGAGAGCCCTGATAACATTGAAAGGGGCCTGATCAGCACAAGCAAAGCTGATGATCTCACTTGCCAGCAAGAGGTGAGGATTGATAGACTTTGGTTCACTATGCCAAGGTATTTTCTCAAGAGTTAGGGAAGGCATGAGTTAAACTAAAAAAGCTTACTCATAGCTGGTTTTTCTTCCAGAAATCATGAGAGGCTAGTGTGTTGGTAATCTATCTGCCACTATAACAAAATACCTGAGATAATTAACTTAAAAAGAGAAAGGTTTTGGGGCTGGGGATATAGCTCAGTTGGTAGAATGCTTGCCTGGCATGCACAGGCCCTGGGTTTAGTCCCCAGCACCACAAAAAAGAGAGGCTGGGGTTGTTTTTTTTTTGGTTTTTTGTTTGTTTGTTTGTTTTTGTGGATTTTGGGTTTTTTTTGTTGTTTGTTTTGATACTGGGAATTGAATCCAGGGTACTTTATCAATGAACTACATTCCCAGCCTCTTTTTTTTTTTTTTTTTTTGGTAACAGGGATTGAACTCGAGTACTCGACCACTGAGCCACATCCCCAGCCCTATTTTGTGTTTTATTTAGAGACAAGGTCTCACTGAGTTGCTTAGTGCCTCACCATTGCTGAGGCCAGCTTTGAACTGGTGATTCTCCTGTCTCAGCTTCCCAAAGTGCTGGGATTACAGGCATGTGCCACTGTGCCTGGCCATTCCCAGCCCCCCCTTTTTTTTAATATATATATATATATATATATATATTTTAGTTGTAGATAGATACAATATCTTTATTTTATTTATTTTTATGTGGTGCTGAGGATTGAACCCAGTGCCTCACACATGTGAGGCAAGCGCTGTACCACTAAGCCACAATCCCAGCCCCCCATTCCCAGCCCTTTTTACTTTTTATTTTGAGACAGGGTCTTGTTAAGTTGCTAAGGCTGCCTTTGAACTTGCAATCCTCTTGCCTCAGCCTCCTGAGTCACTGAGATTATGGGTGTGTGCCACTGAACCTGGCCTTCTGTACTATTTTAATTCTAAAATTATTGTCAGTTTTATTTTTAAAGTAGTTCGCGTGTGTGTGTGTTGTGGGGGAGGCATTGTGAGCCTTCTGCTGAAAGTTCTTTTGAGGGCCTGAATTTGTCCCCAATGGTTTGTAGATTCTTCTGGCTAAAGAAGAAATTCCACTGGGTGAAGTGACTGAGCAGACAGAAAGGACAGGAACCTGCATCCTACAAAAGACAAAAAATGTTTCCAGCGAGAGAGAACTCTACATTCCATCTGTGGACCTTCTGACTGCGCAGGTGGAATATTCAACACTTTGAAGGACAAGGGACAAGAGAGAATACATTGGGGAAAGAGTATTTTAACTTTGTTGAGGAGAGGGTGGTATAGCCATAGGTGGTTCACAGGCAAATGTATTTAATGGGAAAGAGATCACCCCTCACAGCAAGTTTCTAAACTGAGTTTTTTCTAATTGAGTTAGGAACTCAGCCCTGTGCTTAATGGCAACTTTCCTTTAGTTGCCTCTTTATTTTAGCCTGTCTGGTTTACCTTCACATCCACTGCATTTTCTGTTTCTTGCCATTTGGTCATGTGAATATCTAGTTCCCATTTAACTCTTCTTTTCACTTGACTGAGGAAAGGCATGAATTCAGTTGAATCCAGGATGGTCTGCAAATGAACTACAGGTCCCATCAAACAAAACAACTCTAGCATGCACTCAAGCAGCCTAATATGGCCTGTATTTTTTCTAGGACCTGCTGTCCTTTGAGCTGTTGGATATAAACATTGTTCAGGAGTTGGAGAGAGTACCTCACAACACACCTGTAGGTAAGAATGTCACTCAGGTTATCTTGGTTATGTTATTATCAGGCACAAAGGTACTGTAGCCTATGCTCTGGTGGTTGGTGTTTTATTCTGAAAAAATAGATGGCAAGGATTGCTCCCACCATGTGGTTATAAAGCTGCTGCACCCATGAGTCCATTTTCCTTCTTTTTCCATTGTCTATCAGAAGCAACATGAAAGTTTGTGCATGGCTTCCCCACCATGGAAGGACCCTTTTCTCTGTTTTCCTCCCTTTTTTCCTTTACATTTCATGCTTTTGTGCCTTGGCCATTGCCTTGCAGGCCAAGAAACTGTTGATGATCCTTCCCAAATTGGTTGATCTATCTGAGGTAATTGCACACCTGTTGGTCTATAGGTGTTGAAGCATATCTGGTTTTATTTTAGTCCTGCAGGAGGCAAGAAACCTATGAACTGCTATTTCTGGACACTGACTGTTTATGATATGATGCTTTTTCTCAGTTGATGGTTCTCCTGTCTTTAATTCTCCAGATATGACTCCCTGCATGTCTCCTCTGCCACATGACAGTCCTTTAATAGAGAAGCCAGGCTTGGGGCAGATACAGGAAGAAAGTGAAGGGGCGGGATTTAAAGCATTTCCTGGTAAGGGGTTAAATATCTGTAATGTATTTGCAGCCTCCCTTTCCATACCACATCCATTTTTAACTCTATTTCTTACTAACCTTACCTTAGCATGTAAATGTAAATGGGTGTCCTAGAGCATCTTACTTGTCTTCCTATATGGCACAGAGAGCAGCTATTCCTTGTCCTAGCCTTAGCATGGATAATGAATAGTGAAGTCCTCAAATCTTGAAACACCAAGTAGAGACAAAGTTTATGTCTGCTTCAGATTCCAAAGTATCCACAAAGAGGAAAGCTGAGAATATTGCTTCAGTGGAGGAAACAGAAGAAGACCTGAGTGGGACCCAGTTTGTGTGTGAGACTGTAATCCGATCTCTTACGTTGGATGCTGCCCCAGACCACAACCCACCTTGCAGACAGAAGTCCCTGCAAAGTGAGTCTCCCTGCATTTCTACCACCTACCTGGCTGACACCTGAATTGTGATTGCCAGACCTGAATAGTTAGAAATGCTCTTCTTCACTGAGAGGCGAGGGAGCATGTATTCTTTAGACTACGCTAATCACATGTATTCTTTAGACTACACATGATACCTGACTCTTCTCATTAAAGAATCAGGAGCAGCCGGGCGCGGTGGCTCACGCTTGTAATCCCAGCACTTAGGGAGGCTGAGACAGGAGAATCGCAAATTCAAAGCCAGCCTCAGCAATGGCGAGGCAGTAAGCAACTCCGTGAGACCCTGTCTCTACATAAAACACAAAATAGGGCTGGGGATGTGGCCTAGTGGTTAAGTGCTCCTGAGTTTAATCCCCGGTACCAAAAAAAAAAGAATCAGGAGCAAAGAAGCCACTGTAGCTGGCCGCAGTTACACACACCTATAATCTCAGCTACTCCAGAGGCTTAGGCAGGAAGATCCCAAGTTCAAGGCCAGCCTGGGCCATTTAGCAAGACTTTGTCTCAAAATAAATATAAAGACTGGGGATGAGACTGGGACAGGAGAATCGCCAGTTCAAAGCCAGCCTCAGCAACGGTGAGGCGCTAAGCAGCTCAGTGAGAACCTATCTCTAAATAAAACACAAAATAGGGCTGGGGTTGTGAGCTTAGTGGTCGAGTACCCCTGAGTTGAATCCCTAGTACCAAAAAATAAAATAAAATAAAGACGGGGGATGTAGTTCAGTGGTAGAGCACTTGCCTAGCATGTACAGAGTTCTAGGTTCAGTCTTTAGTATGCCACAAAAAAGGGGAAAAAAGAAAAGGAAGATGCCCTAACTCATTTCTGCACTTTTTCAGAGCCAGAATTACAGCTGCATTCCACAGAGGAACAGCAGCCAGTTGCTTTGCCTGGATTCTGCAGAAAGGAGTCTTCCTGTAAGTTGACAGAGCTCCTCAGCAGAGACCCCTATTGGCAGCTGAGTTGTCTGACCAATAGTCAGAGAAATAGGAGAAGCAGGAGTATCAAACTAAGTTTCTCAGGGTTAAATCCTGCTATAATAAATACCTCTGTAACAGAAAATTCTAGATATCAAATAGGTAGCACCAATAATATGTATTTTAAGAACTGTTCAAAAATTCAAATTCTGGTGCATAAAAATAATATAGAAGCCAGGTGTGGTGGTGCACGCCTATAATCCCAGCACTTTGGAAGGCTGAGACAGGAGAATCCCAAGTTCAAAGCCAGCCTCAGCAGTGGCGAGGCACTAAGCAACTCAGTGAGACCCTGTCTCTACATAAAACACAAAATAGGGCTGGGGATGTGGCTCAGTGGTCGAGTACCCCTGAGCTCAATCCTCAGTACCAGAAAAAAAGATTAAAAAGGTAGGTGGGAGGTGCTGGGGATGTAGCCCAGTGGTAGCACACCCCTGGTTTAATCCCAAGTACCGCCCCCAAAAAAGGAAAATCCATAATGAAATTTTACCTATACTTTTAAATATGATTTATCTCATTGCTATTTAAAGTATACACATATATTACATATATTTATGGTTTTTTCAAACGTGTAAATGTGTAACAAAAAGCCCTGGAAGGAGCTGGGGTTGTGGCTCAGTAGGGGAGTGCTTGCCTGGCATGTGTGAGACCCTCAGTTCCATCCTCAGCACCACATATAAATACATAAAATAAGGTCTATCTACAAATAAAAAAATATTTTTTAAAAAAATAGCCCTGGAAGGACTTAGATCAAAATGTTTAAGCATTATTCTGATAGGATTTATGGTTACCTTTTTTTTTTTTTTTTAATATTTTTTAGTTGTTGATAGATCTTTATTTTACTCATTTATTATTTATTTATGTATTTATTTATTTATTTATTTATTTGGTACCAGGGATTGAACTCAGGGGCACTCGACCCCTGAGCCAGGTCCCCAGCCTTATTTTGTGTTTTATGTAGAGACAGGGTCTCACTGAGTTGCTTAGCGCCTCGCCCTTGCTGAGGCTGGCTTTGAACTCGCTATTCTCCTGTCTCAACCTCCCAAAGTGCTGGGATTGCAGGCTTGAGCCACCGCGCCCAGCTTCATTTATTATTTATATGTGTTGCTGAGGATGGAACCCAGTGCCTCATGCATGCTAGGCAAGCACTCTACCACTGAGCTACAGCCCCAGCCCTATGGTTACCTTTTTTTAAGATATTTTTGTAGTTATTTGTGGACAGCATGCTTTTAATTTATTTGTTTACTTTTTTATGTGGTGCTAAGGATTGAACCCAATACCTCACCCATGCTAGACAAGTGCTCTCTGCCACTGAGCTATAGCCCTAGCCCTATAAGTACCTTTTTTATGTCCTTTTTCCTTCCTCCATGATTTCTCTGTTTTTTCCTCTGAATATGCATCAGTTTTACAGAGAAGGAAAGCAGTCATATAGCCCTGCAGTACTCACCACCTAATGTTTTCTTTCTGTACCACTGGTAGCTAGTGTATCCAGGAGCTTTTTTTGTTTTTGTTTTTGTTTTGTTACCAGAGATTGAACCCAGGGCTCCCAACCACTGAGCCACAGCCCTTTTTTATTATTATTTTATAAAATATTTTTTTTAGTTGTAGGTGAGCACAATATATTTATTTTATGTGGTGCTGAGGATCAAACCCAGTGCCTCACACATGCGAAGCAAGCGCTCAACTGCTGAGCCACAACCCAAGCCCCCTTTTTTTTTTTTTTTTTTTTGGGTACTGAAGATTGCACTCAACCACTGAGCCACGTCCTCAGCCCTATTTTGTGTTTTATAGAGACAGGGTCTCACTGAGTTGCTTAGCGCCTTGCCCTTGCTGAGGCTGGCTTTGAACTCGCAATTCTCCTGTCTCAGCCTCCCTAAGTGCTGGGATTACAGGCTTGAGCCACCGCGCCCGGCTCCAAGCCCCCTTTTTTATATTTTATTTTGAGATAGGGTCTCACTAAGTTGCTTAAGGCCTTGCTAAGTTGCTGAGGCTGGCTTTGAACTGGAGATCCTCCTGCCTCAGCCTCCTGAGCCTCTTGGATTAGAGGTGTGCGCCGCCACACCAAGCTAATGTGTCCATTTTGATTTCAACCCTACCTCAGTATATTAACCATCATATGAAGTGGAAAAGGGGTGGGGCCTCCTCTTTTTCACATTTGTATTGCTGGGCTGAGGGTATAGCTCATTGGTAGAGTGCTTGCTTAGCATGCATGAGACCCTGGGTTCAATCCCCAGTACTGCAAAAAAGAAAGATTCATATTGTTTGTCAAGAGCCTGGATGTTTCTGCCTACCTTTTTTTTTGTGAGCTTTGGTTCTTTTGGTTTTGCATAGCCTTCAAACTTAGAGTACAGCCTTGGTTCCAATAGTAGCCATTCCCTTTGGTTCTTCCCTCGCCTCTGGCATTTGTAATTCTAGCTCATGATCCACAAAGCTTTACCAAGGAAGGAGAGCACCAGAGGCTGCTTTTAGGATTCTACATTCAATTGATTACTTTCATCCTTTAGTGAAATTTGCCTTGCCTGAAGAACGACCACTTGGAGATGAGAGGGAGGAGATTGTCATGGAGGAGGAGGAAGAGGAGGAACTCAAAGATGAAGTCCAGAGTCAGTCCTCTGCTTCCTCAGAGGATTATATCATCATCCTACCTGAGTGTTTTGATACCAGCCGCCCCCTGGGGGACTCCATGTATAGTTCTGCGCTCTCACAGCCAGGCCTGGAGCGAGAGGCTGAAGGCGAGCCTGGGGTTGAGGCCGGACAGGAACCAGCAGAGGCTGGGGACAGACTTCCTGGAGAGAAGAACCAGCCACAGGAGCACAGCATCGGTGACATCCTCACAACATCCTCACAGACTCTGGAAACAGTGCCCCTAATCCCAGAGGTGGTGGACCTCCCACCACCACTGCCCAGGTACCATTCACACCTGCCTTAGCTGGGGTGTTCTTCAGAGATGAAATAGAGAGGGAGAAGACAACTTAATCTCAAAACCTGTTTTTTCAAGACTGGGGTTGTGGCTCAGTGGTAGAGCACTTGCCTGGCATGTGTGAGGCACTGGGTTCAATCCTCAGCACCACATAAAAAATAAAAAGGAAGCCGGGCGTGGTGGCTCACGCTTGTAATCCCAGCACTGTGGGAGGCTGAGACAGGAGAATCGCGGGTTCAAAGCCAGCCTCAGCAACCGCAAGGCGCTAAGCAACTCAGTGAGACCCTGTCTCTACATAAAACACAAAATAGGGCTGGGGATGTGGCTCAGTGGTCGAGTGCCCCTGAGTTCAATCTCCAATACCAAATAAATAAATAGGTAGATAGGGCTGGGATTGTGGCTCAGTTGCAGAGCACTTGCCTAGCATGTGTGAGGCACTGGGTTCGATTCTCATCACCACATGTAAATAAATAAAATAAAGATCCATTGACAACTAAAAAAGAATTTTTGAACATAGATAAATAAAAGTATTATGTGCATCTACAACCAAAAAAGAAAAGAAAAAAACGAGCTGGGCGCGGTGGCTCAAGCCTGTAATCCCAGCACTTTGGGAGGCTGAGACAGGAGAATGGTGAGTTCAAAGCCACCCTCAGCAATGGTGAGGCGCTAAGCAACTCAGTGAGACCCTGTCTCTACATAAAACACAAAAACTAGGGCTGGGGATGTGGCTCAGTGGTCGAATGCCCCTGAGTTCAATCTCCAGTACCAAAAGAAAAAGAACGAACTTTTTTTTGGTACTGGTGATTGAACTCAGGGTCACTTGGCCACTAAGCCATGTCCTCAGCCCTATTTTATATTTTATTTAGAGACGGTTTTGCTGAGTTTCTTAGCACCTCAGTTTTGCTGAGGCTAGCTTTCAACTCATGATCCTCCTGGCTAAGCCTCCCAACCCACTTGGTTTACAGGCATGCGCCACTACAGCTGGCTCAAAAACCTGGTTTTTCATCTGTTTGGGAAGAGACTATTTCCTGTAGTGAAATCTGAATGTAGATGAATAAAAGTCATATTTTCCAGTATTTGTGGATTTTGGATTTAAAGAAATACTTGTTTTCGTCAACCTTATCTGAATATAGTCTGTCTACTTCCTTTTTGATTATTGAGAAACAGGGTTTTTTTGGTACTGGGGATTGAACTCCAGGGCACTTGACCACTGAGCCACATCCCCAGCCCTGTCTTGTGTTTTATGTAGAGACAGGGTCTCACCAAGTTGCTTAGCACCTTGCCAATGCTGAAGCTGGCTTTGAACTCGTAATTTTCCTATCTCAGCCTCCCAAAGTGCTGGGATTATAGGCATGTACCATCGCGCTGACGATAAACAGTTTTTAAACACAAACATCCCTGGACTTTCCCTTGTTCTGTTGATTCATGGTAAAGGCAGCAAAAACTCATTCATATATTAACCTAAAGCATAACTAGGAAGTTAAGTCCATTATGGAAAAAAATACATTATAAAACCAGAAAGAAATTACTTAATTTTCTACTAGATCTGAATCATTGCTTGCTCATAATAGTATAAAATATTGGAGGCTTGATTATAATTGACCATCCTCCCAGGAAACTAGACATTTCCCTTTATTATACCACTTGAAGTACTGGGACTGAATGAAGTAATGAGACTGAAGCCAATCTTTCTAGCTTGACTGTGGTTAAACAGGAAAACCAGGAATAGAATGTAGCCCTTCTGAGGGATTGCTAAATTCTCACATGTGATCTCGATCAAAAATGTAAAGCCACTATGAAGAATTTGGCACTACTATGCTGTGTTTACTTTTCTCCATCATTACCATAGGTGGTTTTGTTTTGTTTTTCATGAATAGATGTTTTTAACTTACTTGGAATATTATGTCTTTCTGAAAGGAGCCCTCCTTGTGTACAGCATGGTTCCCCAGGAGCGGATTTACCAGTTACCATACCAGAAGTTTCTTCAGTCTCTGACCAGATCGAAGGAGGTAATGAAAAGTTTGAACTTCATCTTTTTTTCTTTGTTCCCTTCTAATGGAAGCCAGATATGAATAGGCTCTCCAAATTTATGATTCTTGGCAGTTTTTAGAAGTTTGCCTTTTCCTTCTTTTTGCACTCTTCCCTCATACTCTCTTATTTCTATTCACTAGCTAAATATGTATTAAATGAGACTTCCTAGAGGTAGGTATTGTGCTATAATGGACAGCGCACAGTTTGAATCAGGTTAGTGTAGGGTTCCAGCTCCAATTCTACCTTTCCTAACTGTGACTTTGTGACAGTTCATTTGGTTTATAATGCCTGTGGGTCTGTTTCCTTATCTACAAAATCAAGACACAGAACTGGATATGGTGGAATAGAACTGCTGTGGGAGGATCCCTCCAGGTCATAAGCTATTTAGGAGCTGATGTGGGAGGATCTCTTGAGCTCATAAATTTAAGAGTACCTGGGTGCAGGGTGTGGTATTATACACCATAATCCCAGTGACTCAGGAGGCTGAGGCAGGAGGATCACAAGCTCAAGGCTAGCCTCAGCAACTTAGTGAGGCCCAGAACAATTTAGCAAGACACTGTCTCAAAAAATGAAAAGGGAAGCCGGGTGCTGTGGCGCAAATCTGTAATCCCAACACTTAGGGAGTCTGAGACAGGAGAATTGCGAGTTCAAAGCCAGCCTCAGCAACGGCGAGGCGCTAAGCAACTCAGTGAGACCCCGTCTCTACATAAAACACAAAATAGGGCTGGGGATGTGGCTCAGTGGTCGAGTGCCCCTGAGTTCAATCCCCGGTACCAAAAAAAAAAAAAGAAAGAAAGAAAAGGGAGCCAGGCACAGTGGCACACACCTGTAACCCTAGCACTTTGGAAGGCTAAGACAGGAGAATCACAAGTTCAAAACCAGCCTCAGCAAAAGCGAGGTGCTAAGTAACTCAGTGAGACCCTGTCTCAAAATAAAACACAAAATAGGGCTGGGGATGTGGCTCAGTGGTCGAGTGCCCCTGAGTTCAATCCCCGGTACCAAAAAAAAAAAAAGAAAGAAAGAAAAGGGAGCCAGGCACAGTGGCACACACCTGTAACCCTAGCACTTTGGAAGGCTAAGACAGGAGAATCACAAGTTCAAAGCCAGCCTCAGCAAAAGCGAGGTGCTAAGTAACTCAGTGAGACCCTGTCTCAAAATAAAACACAAAATAGGGCTGGGGATGTGGCTCAGTGGTCGAGTGCCCCTGAGTTAATCCCCAGTACCAAAAAAAAGAAAAGAAAAGCACTAGGGATGTGGCCCAGTGGTTAAGTGCCCCTGAGCTAAAAAATTAAAATAAATAAGTAAGTAAGTAAGTAAATGAAAGCTGACCTACCTGGGTAATAGAGCGAGACACACCATCTCTTACCCACCCCATCCACCCCACCCCCTGCCACCCCATGACCCTCCAAGAAATCAGGACAGTAGCACTGTGAAGTTGTGAGTAGATTCTCAACTTTACTTCTCACTCTTCCCCAAAATGTGAGACATAAAAGCATTTGAGAACTAATATATCCATGTGGTAGGATTGTAGACTTAATTTTTTGGATTCAGTCAACAGTCATCTTACATTTCTGGATAGTTTCTCTGTATTGCTTCACTAAACAGAACTTCCCAAAAACTTCAAAAAAAAAAAGAAAAAGAAAGAGACTTCAGATACTGTGAACAGGTTACCACCTGCCTCTATAATAGCCATGATGTGAGTTAGGATACACTAGGTGCTTATGGATGCTGCATCTAACCAACAGCTCTTTTGCTTTTAGAGCCCAGAGGCTCATCAGGACTTGTAAACAGCAGACAGAAGAGCTATGACCACTCAAGGTAATGACCTTGTGCAGTCTCTTCTTCAGAAGCAGGTGGATATCCTAGTATTGCTTCTGCTTCAAAGAGCCTCTCAGAGCATGTGCCCATCTTCAGAGAATAGAAAAAGAAAGCCCTCATTGTTTCTTAGATTTCACCTGAAGCTTCTGAGCAACACTGGATAGAGGACTATTTAAGTCCTCTGTCTAAGCTGATATTTAAGTGTTTTTGCATTCCAAACAAAAAAGGAGTGCCCTAAAGTTCACCTCACCCTTAGTGACAGAGAAGACAGGAAGGTCAAGCCCAATGTGCATCTTAGTAATTTTTTCATAGACGCACTTGCCTCTCTGAGATGAGCAGTCAGTCAGTACTCCTGTGTGCCCATGACCACATTAATTTTCAGCTAGGACTGAAAGCTGTCATGATAACCAGAATGGTGTGACTCCTGCAGTGCCCACACATTGTACCAGTAGAGCTGGGCCCTACGTCAAACCAAGATAGCTAGAGAACTGATGAAAATAATCACGTTCTTTTTTTACATCTGATTTTTTTTTTCTCTTAAGGAAATTTCATTTTCTTTCAAGGATTAGCACCTAGATTATCTTGTAAGAAGGTAATGGTTTGTTGTGTTTGGGGAGATAATTTGGTTTTCTCTGCAGGTACCACCACGGGAGCAGCATTGCTGGAGGACTGGTGAAGGGGGCTTTGTCTGTTGCTGCCTCTGCATACAAGGCCCTATTTTCTGGGCCACCAGTCACTGCACAGGTTAGTGTATATCTTACTTTCCTAAACCTCAACTCACAAATAACCAATGAAAATTATGGACTCTGTCTGGGTTGGCAAGTAACATGACATTGTGGAAAGAACATAGGCTTTGGTTAACACACAGCTCCACCACTTCCTAGGTATATAACTTTAGTCAAGTTGTTTTAGGGAGGAAAAGAGAATGACCTAAGGTTTATTGAGATCTACTACATGTATAGAGGAGCTAGTCCAGGTGTTAGCACAAGACAGTTCTTGGGCAGGAACCTAAGAATCATGGGAAGCAAGGGAGGTGAGCGCATTTACAGTACAGGGTAAGATACTGTGCTGTGCAGTCAGACAGATGAAATACCTCAGCCTAGTGAGACCAGTGGCTTCCTGGTAGACAATACTAGGAGTATTGAACTGAGTCCTAAAGGATAAACCAAGTATTTGTCAGGAAAGAGTGATAGAGTATTGTAAGCCAGGCATGATGGTGCACACTACTCAGGAGGCTGATGCAGGAGGATCACAAGTTCAAGTCAAGCTTGGGCAACTCAAGAAGACTCATTTCTTTAGTATTGTAGGCAAAGGGAATAGCTAATAATAAACACTTGGGAATATGAATGTAGAGAGTGCTTCTGGTCTGAAGAGAAGAGTGAGAAAAGAAAAGACGAAGTGTAGGTTAAGGGGTTGGATTTTATTTTAAGGCTAATGAAGAGCCATAGAAAGTTTTCAAGGAAGTGATTTAACATGACCATATTTGTTCTTAGTGAGATCACTCTGTTATACTCTGGAGGTTTGGATGGAGCCAGTAAAGAAATCCATATGAAAACCCATGTATATAGCTGGAAAGGAAGAGTAAAAGAAATAATTAAAGACATAAATGTCAGAACTTGGTGACCATGATTAAGTGACTGAAAAGAAGTCAAGGATAAATCCCAAGTCTCTGTGTTACACAGTTCATAATACCATGCATTAAGAGAGGCTATGCAGGCAGGATATATTTGAGTAGGAGGAGAAGAGGGAGGTCAGTTTTGGGTAGGGTTGTGTTTGAGACATATCCTAGTAAAAGTAAAGATAACCAGAGTACAGTTGGATACCTCTGGATCACAGGGGAGAGACTAGGCTTGGTGCTAAAGTTTGAGAGTGTTCTTACATACAGATTATAGTAGGAGCCATGTGGATGGATGAGGTTATCCAGGAGGAATGGGAAAGGCAACAAGAAACCTTAAGGATCAGGAAAAGGAGGACCCTGCAAAGAAGACAAAACTAGGAAGAAAATGAGAATTCTCTACTGGAACTTAGGAAGTTTTAATGAGAGGGATATATTCAACAGTATTAGCTGCTGCAGAGAGGTTTGAACTGGAGATGAGGAATTTTGAGAGTTCAAGTATGCCTCACTTTCCAATAGCTAGAATACAAAGAGAAAAAGAGATCAGAAGTGTTGGGCATGGTGGTGCATGCCTGTAATCCCAGCTACGGGAAACTGAGGCAGGAGGATCATAAATTCAAGATCAGCCTGAGCAACTTAGCAAGACCCTCAAACTTTAAAAAGGCTGTAATATGTAGCTTAGTGGTAAAGCACCCCTGGGTTCAAGCCTCAGTGCTGGGAAGAATAAAAGGGCAAATGTCAGAAGGAGACATTTATAGATGAGTGAGACTTGAGATGGGCAAGTCAGTAGTGAAAAGGGTTAACAATAAAGATGAGAGAGAGGATAATAGGACAATTAATGAAGAAAGATTTCTGAGGTGGTTAAGAGGTAAAGAGATACAAAGCAAAGCACATGTGGTGGAAGGATTAAACCTGGAAAGGAGGATTGATGATCTATTCTGAAATAAGAGGAAGAAGGGAGCACTAGAATTAGGTGTAGAGGAAATTGCCAACATGTTTACATACTTTCTCAACAACCCTGCAAAATAGAGATGTGATGTATCCGCATTTCATAAATTCAGGGATTGACACGTAGCCCAATTGGTGAGTAAATGGTAGAGTGAGGGTTTGGGCCTAAGCATGTCTGCATCCAAAGTCAATCATCTTTCTGCTCTACAGCCTCCCCATCCCCAATCTGTGAAGTAAAGATAGTAATAGACCAACCATTGTTAGGAGGATTTAAGGAAGTAATTTTGGCCACTGAAGGCTTGGCTTAAAGAGGGAAGTAGTGAATATTAGCTTCTTCATAACTTGGACCACTTTGTTTTTTTTATTTTATTTTATTTTTTTTTTGTACTGGGGATTGAACTCAGGGACACTCGACCACTGAGCCACATCCCCAGCCCTAGTTTTTGTGTTTTATGTAGAGACAGGGTCTCACTGAGTTGCTTAGCGCCTCGCCATTGCTGAGGCTGGCTTTGAACTCGCGATTCTCCTGTCTCAGCCTCCCTAAGTGCTGGGATTACAAGCGTGAGCCACTGCACCCGGCTATGGACCACTTTATTTTGAAGGAAAAAAAAGTCAAGAATGCTACCCAGGATATAATTTCCCAAGCAGTTTTTGTCTAGATCCTCTGCATATCAGAAAGAATTTCTCATACCATCTTCCTGTAACAGTCTGTTTCCTTGCTTATATTTGCCCAATCATCACAATGACCTTCATGTTCATAGTGCCTTTAAGGCTTATTTTCTACTTCTACCTCATCTGGTCAAAGAATGCTTCTTTCTGAAAGTCCTCTCTGAAGCTGCCTCTTAATTCTAAAGACAGTTCATCATCTCTCAGCTTTTCCTTCTCTGGGTACTGACAGATCTAATTTGAAGCACTTCATAACCCCTCAGCTCAGAAGACCCATTAATGTCAAGTAGACAGGAATGTCATATCCTTGCATCTAATTTATTTGCATTTTGAATAAATCTGGAAAGACTAGTATGGCAAGATAATAAAAATTTGCAAGATAAACAAGTTATACAGAAAATGTTGTCTATTTTTTTTTGTTTGCACAGCCAATTGTTTCTGAAGATCAGACAGCAGCCCTGATGGCCCATCTCTTTGAAATGGGATTCTGTGACAGGCAGCTGAACCTAAGGCTGTTGAAGAAACACAATTACAACATCCTACAGGTTGTGACAGAACTCCTTCAGGTCAACAACAATGACTGGTACAGCCACCGCTATTGAGGAGTGGCCTTGTATTAAATAACTGCCTGCTGCTCAGAGATGATCTTTATTCTTTCATTGGGGTGTGGGGTAGAAGCCCTTGTTTGTTTTTTAATCTGATGAATCTATATAGAGACCATCGTTGAACTGTCAAGACAATACCCATTACAATATATTTTGGAGCAAATCAAAGACAGAACTTAAATTTTCACTTTAGGAAT
Organism: Geosciurus inauris; assembly: GCA_004024805.1. NCBI lineage: Eukaryota > Metazoa > Chordata > Mammalia > Rodentia > Sciuridae > Geosciurus > Geosciurus inauris. The sequence goes on from PVHX01011293.1 coordinate 54,583, forward strand.
TGGGTGAATAGTAGGAAGCAAGTTTTTCAGTTGATTGGGATAAAATTCCCTTCTCCATTTCAATGCATTGGAGAGTGTAATTTGAACTTCTGTAGAACCTTTTCTTTTTTTTTTTCCTGCTTGTATTGAAGTTGAATATTTTTGTTCAGTTCATGTGGATGTTTTTAATGGGAATATCTGTTATCAGTTTTTTAAACTGGAAGTTGTTTTCAAGAATTATTCTTATAATTTATGTAACCAACCGCTAGCCTCAGTAACTATGTGGCACTGAAAGGACACAAGAGCATGATAGAAATATTGCTACTCTCCCTTTCTCAAAGAGAAATTTATTTCCCTGCAAGAGTTATTAGTAAATGACACTTGCTTTCTGAGGACCACAGTGGTGCATTTGAGTATCCACCTTGCAGGAATCTCATGAAAGGAGGGAAGAGTGTGCTAGTTAACTCACCAGCACCTAGTGAGCAGTGTCTTGTAGTAATTCTGCATATATTTTTTCTTTTATTTAAGGAGAAAAAAGTAGTGTGAAATATTTTGCTAGTCTTATAGGGAAGGAAAATACCCCTCTCTATTACTTAAAGGGAAAAGTCAATTTAACAGTTACCTTTTTTCTCAATGCCAGGGAAGATCTTATTTTACAGTTGAGTAAGGGAAATAGAAACAGGTGAAAGGCAGGTTCCTATATTAATCTCAGTAAAGTTCAGGGTTGGGCAAGTGAATGTGGTGGGGGCAAATAGGATATATGCTGATGACTTCTTGAATGTTTGAAATCCTTTCAAAGGTTATCTAGCCCTAGAAAGTCTAGAACAGGAAGTGGTGGTTGGTGTTTTGCAAAACCTGGATGGGGCAAACTCACTGGAAAAGTTTGATTTAACCCCAGGGTGAGTGGGAAAGAGCTTGCTCCCAGGGACCCAGGTGCTCATTTGTTTATAGAAGGGAGTCTTGGGAACAGTTGGTGAAGGAAGAGGTAACAAAAAACGCTAAAGATTATTCATGAAAACGACTTCCTGAAAAGGAAAAATCTGAACCCCAACCCTAAGGGGTAAGGATAATTAAAATAGTATTATTTAACCTGGTTGGTATTTATAATGAATGGCAATTTTAATTAGTCACAATGATGTTTATTTACAGTATAACTCTTGAATGCTACTAAATAAACCAGAATTCACATAAGCCAACCAGGCTGTTCATTATTTAAAACGTTTTGATCTGGGCTTCTGGGAAGAAGGCCAGACAGCGAGCGAGCTGCAGGGTGTGGGTAATTGGATTGATTTGGGGCAGAACCTGACATTCTGGGTCCTGCCCATGGGTCGGGTAGTCCGGACGGTTGTTCTTGTACACAGCCACTTAAAAGAATGGTGAAATAAATGTTCATTGAAACTCCGGTCTGTATTAGCTGGTCCTTGCGGAAGCAGCGCTGGTACCTTCCTGTGCAGAGAGTGCGAGGGGGGGATCCTGGGGCGGGGAAGTACTGGAGGGGCGGGGACAGGCGGAGCTTCCCGATGCACGAAGTCGAAGCTTGAGGCTAGTGCTCAGCTCCCGCACTTTCGATTCCGAAAGCAGCCGTTTCTGTCGCTGTCGTCGTCCGGGGGTAAGGCGCTCTCGGGACCCTCCTCTGCTTTCCCCTTTTGGAGGCAAGGATCTTTTTGTATCTTCTGCTCGCCCAACTTATACGCGGATACTAAACTCGAGTAAAGGTATCTAGTAGAATTTCAAGCCTTCCCTCGATGAAATCCAACCTTTTCCGTCTACGCCCACCAGCCGGCCCTCGGCAGAGCCCAGACCAGGGTGGGAAACAGCTTGATCTTTGGGGAGGCAAGGACCCCTTTCTCACCATAGCTTCCAAAGCTCCCCCAGGACTCCGCAGAAGGGCTGGTTGCTTGCCCTAGAGGCTCTTCTCCCCAGAAGCACATTCCAGAAAATTCACTTTGCAACTGAAAGGAATCCCGGATCCCATACCTGAACCAGGTGAGGCTCCTTTTATTTTAGTCCTGGAAGATCAGAGTGGCTCAATCTACCCACCGTATTCTGGCAGCACTCTTGGGGGTCTTTTGGAGGGGAAATCCAGATTTAGTCTTGTTCTCTCCTAATAAAGGGCAGACCCTGACTAAGGGATTCCCCAGGCTTTCTTCCTACCTCATCTTAGAAAGCAGTGAGGGCTGGGCGCGGTGCCGCACGCCTGTAATCCCAGAACTTTGGGAGACAGAGAGGAGAATCACGAGTTCAAAGCCAGCCTCAGCAATGGTGAGGCGCTAAGCAACTCGGTGAGACCCTGTCTCTACATAAAACACAAAATGGGGCTGGGGAATGTGGCTCGGTGGGCGAGTACCCCTGAGTTCAATGTCCGGTACCAAAAAAAAAAAAAAACAGGAAGACACTTATGCTCCCACCTGGGATATTTTTAGAGAGGGTTCTTACTTACACCTGTGACCTGTAGCTTCATTTCTCCTTGTTTAAAGAGCAGCTGCCTTCCTATTAAGCCAGCAACACCCAGGAATGGCAGCCTTCCTCAGACCTCGGCCTTTCTGCCCTGGTGCTCTTGAAGGCCTTTTTAGAGTAATCCGGGAGAATGAAGGGATCTTCCAGATTGCTGCCCTCCCCATCCTGAGCTTTATCCAGCTTCCTTCCTTTACAGTGAATGCCAGCTCAGCAACTTTTGGAGAAAAAAAATTAATGCTGCAGCATTCTTTTGTGGAAGTTCCTTAAAGTGAAATAACTTCTGCTTTTCTTTGGTTTTCTCTTTTTTTTTTTTAAATACTTTTTAGTGTCAATGGATCTTTATTTTATTTACTTGTGTGTGGTGCTGAGAATCGAACCTAGTGCCTCACGCATGCTAGGCAAGCGCTCTACCACTGAGCCACAACCCCAGCCCTGGTTTTCTCTTTTTGTAGACAGATTAATTTCTCTTAACAATAATGAAAAGAATTGAAAGGCATTGAAATTTCCAATCCGAGAGTCCCATATAACTGCTCAAGTCTATCTTCCTTAGGTTTCAGCTTAGATTATAGTAGGGCTCCTTGCCAATCTTTTTTTTTTTTTCTCCTGTGGGAGGAAGTACTGGAGACTGAACCTAGGGGCACTTACACTGAGCCACATCCCCAGCCCTTTTTTTTTTTTTAATATTTATTTTTTAGTTGTAGGTGGGCAGAATATCTTTATTTTATTTTTTTATGTGGTGCTGAGGATCGAACCCAGTGCCTCCCGCATGCTAGGCCAGCACGCTACCACTGCGCCATAACCCCAGCCCCTCCCCAGCCCTTTTTTTTTTTTTGGTACCGGGGATTGAACTCAGGGGCACTCGACCACTGAGCCACATCCCCAGCCCTATTTTTGTGTTTTGTGTAGAGACAGGGTCTCACTGAGTTGCTTAGCGCCTCGCCATTGCTGAGGCTGGCTTTGAACTCGCGATTCTCCTGTCTCAGCCTCCCTGAGTGCTGGGATTACAGGCTTGAGCCACCGCGCCCGGCTTAACCCAGCCCTTTTTATGTTTCGTTTTGAGACAGCTTCTAAGTTGCTGATGCTGGCCTTGAACTTGGGATCCTCCTGCTTCACCCTCTCAGGTTGATGGGATTATAGGTGTGAACCACCATGCCCAGCTCTTTGCCAATCTTGAGAACTTAAAACCAGAATTATGGGGCTGAGGATGTAGCTCAGTAGTAGACTGCTTGCCTAATGTATGAGGCCCTGAATTTGATCTCCAGCTCCACCAAACAACAAAAACCTATCTGCTGTTAGTGCTAAGAAGTTTAATACTGAACTTTGTTCTTTTCTCATTAGTGAAAAATCTGTCCTTGAACGATGGGTGAGATGTTCTCACAGCTGGGCTGTCAGAAAGATGAAATCAAGTCGATCCTGCCCCCCAATTCAGCCGTTAGTGGCAAGGCTGCCAGCTACTCCAGCATTGGTAGCAGCAAGTCTTTTTGTTCCTGTGTGCCTTGTAAAGGGGCTGCTGGTGCCAACTTTGTGACCTGCCCTACCTGCCAAGGCAGTGGGGAAATCCCCCGAGGTGAGTGGACCAAAGCTCTGGAAATAGCCTTGAATCCAGGAAGAGCTCTTGGCTGGCTAGCCTGAGCCAGCCCTTTTGAGTCTCCTTAAATGGTTGAATCTGCTCCCAGCTCAGTGTTCCCCCTTTTCAGGCTGCTAACTAACCTTGGGCTCCCTGCAGAGACCTCTCTTCCTATATTAGTTGTATTCTGCTGCCCGTGGAAAGGGATTCTAGCCACTCCACAAGCATCACTGTCTTAGGATTCAGGAAGTTAACAAATAACCTCTCCAAAGACAGTAAGCATTTCTGATTCCCTAGTGATTTTCAGAGTCTTCATACCTATTGGAAAATCTCACTTTCTAGTTCAAAGCTGAGCTGGCTACTTCAGTAACAGCCCAAGGCTCCCAGTCCTGCTCTGGGGCTGAGGCTACATGCATCTGACACTGCTGTATAGAGTGGAGAAAGGATGCTTTTAGGAGGCTGGCTCAGGAAATATTTGTCGTGACACATATTGGCCCTCCCTCTCATCATCTTTCTACAGAGCTGGAGAAGCAGCTGGTGGCCCTCATCCCCTATGGAGACCAGAGGCTGAAGCCCAGACACACGTAAGCACCCTTTATCCCCCATCTCCACAGGTCATCCATCACCCCTGGGGGTTGCTTTACCAGTTGGTGTACCCATTTTGATCCATCCTAATTTTTTCCCATTGGTTCTTCCCCAGGAAGTCTGAGCCTCACTGAGCTTAAACTACCTTCTTGTTTCCAAGGATTTTCCTAGTTTTTTTTGTTTTGGTACCGGGGATTGAACTCAGGGGCACTCAGCCACTGAGCTGCATACTCAGCTCTATTTTGTATTTTATTTAGAGACAGGGTCTCACTGAGTTGCTTAGTGCCTCGCTTTTTGCTGAAGCTGGCTTTGAACTCGCAATCCTCCTGTCTCAGCCTCCCAAGCCCCTGGGATTACAGGCATGTGCCACCGGGCTGATTTTCCTAGTTTAAGAATGATAAGCGGGTCACGGTGGCGCACACCTGAAATCCCAGGGGTTTGGGAAGCTGAGACAGGAGGATGGTGAGTTCAAAGCCAGCCTCAGCAATGGTGAGGCGAAGCAACTCAGACCCGGTCTCTAAATAAAACACAAAATAGGGCTAGGGATGTGGCTCAGTGGCTGAGTGGCCCTGAGCTCAATCCCTGATACCAAAAAAAAATGATAAATACTGAGGCTGGGGTTGTAGCTCAGTGGTAGAATGCTTGCCTAGCATGTGTGAGGCACTAGGTTTGATTGTCAGCACTGCAGATAAATAAAGATCCATCAGCAACTATATATATATATATATATAAAATGGTAGGTGTCAGGGCTAGGGTAATTCAGTGGTAGAATTTTTGCTTAGCAGCCAGGTACAGCAGCGCACGCCTGTAATCCCAGCACTTTGGGAAGCTGAGACAGGAGAATCGCAAGTTCAAAGCCAGCTTCAGCAATGACAAGGCGCTTAGCAATTCAGTGAGACCCTGTCTCTACATAAAACACAAAATAGGGCTGAGGATGTGGCTCAGTGGTCGAGTACCCCTGAGTTCAATCCCCAGTATCCACCCCCCAAAAAAAGAACATTTGGGGCTGGGATTGTAGCTCAGCGGTAGAGCGCTTGCCTCGCATGCGTGAGGCCCTGGGTTCGATCCTCAGCACCACATACAAAGCAATAAAATAAAGACATTGTGTCCATCTACAACTAAAACAAGAATATTAAAAAAAAAAAAACATTTGCTTAGCATTTGTGAAGCCATAAATTCAATCCCCAGCACCACTCAAAAAAAATTGTTAATGATAAATTTATATATATGCTAATTACCCTATTGTATACAATATATCTTACATTGAAGCATCACATTGTACCCATAAATACGTACAATTATTCGTCAATCAAAAAATTCAGACTAGGGATATGTCTCAATGGGAGAACACTTGCCTAGCATGTACAAGGCCCTGGGTTTGATCCTCAATGCTGCAAAAATATTTTTAAAAAATAAAAACAAACTTGGCACAGTAGAGCATGTCTGTAATTGCAGCGATTTAGGAGGCTGGGGCAAGGAGGGTTGCAAGTTCAAAGCCAGCCTCAGAAGCTTAGCAAACCTTGCCTCAAAACAAAAAATAAAAAGGTCTGGGGATATAGCTCCATGGTATAGTGCCCCTGGGTTAAATCCTCAATACCTAAAGAATAAATAAAAATAAAATGTACAGGGTATATGATTCAGTGGTAGAATACTTGCTTAGCAGGTGAGAGGCCCTTGTGTTCAATCCCCAATATAGCAAAAAATAATAGTAATAACCCCTCCCCCAACACACACACAAAGCTAGGTTCGATTGTCAGCACTGCAGATAAATAAAGATCCATCAGCAACTATATATATATATATAAAGCATAAGCAGATGTCTGAGGCCACTTCCCACCTTCCCACCTTTTCCCAGAGCATCACTGCTTCCAAGAAGCATGGCCCCTTCTCCAAAATGGAAAGGACCTCTCCATTCTGCAAATCCTTCTGGGAGGGAGAGGGTAGACCTAGCTGCAATTGGTTTGCAAATTGATTTGGGAAGTTGTTATTCCTAAGAGCTTCTCTTGTTCTGGCAGGTTTTAGACCTGCTTGTTTTCTTCACAGTAGAGATATAAAACCAGCTGCCTTTTCTGGGACAATTCAAAACCCCAGAAGTGGCCCTGGATTTCTTTGGCATGTCTGTGACCCTGTTTGTGATCAAGGTCCATTTGACATGGATCCTTACAACCTCCTCCCTAAGTCCTCAGCTTGAGCCTGAGAGCCACCACCCAGCCTTCCCACCACTACATCAAAATTAGAAACTAGCAATGCCCCTAATAAGATACAAAGTACTGTCTTTTTTTTTTTTTGGTACCAGGGGTTGAACTCAAGGGTACTCAACCACTGAGCCACATCCCCAGCCCTATTTTTGTGTTTTATTTAGAGACAGGGGCTCACTGAGTTGCTTTGTACCTCACCTTGCCATTGCTGAGGCTGAGTTTGAACTTGGGATTCTCATTTCTCAGCCTCCCAAAGTGTTGGGATTACAGGCATGTGCCACCACGCTCAGCTTACTATTTTTTTTTTTTTAAATTTTTGTAGTCGTAGATGGACAGCATGCCTTTATCTTATTTGTTTCATTCTTATGTGTGCTAAGGATGGAACCCAGTGCCCCTCACATGCTAGGCAAGCACCCTGCCACTGAGCTACAGCCCCAGCCCTACCATCTCTAGTTCTATCTATTTTGAATTAGATGGATGGTGTCCTGTTCTGAATATTAAGCTTAATTAAATGTAAAAATCAGAACTCTCAAAAAATTGATATGAATTTAGTTCTTCTAGTGATAATAACTAGCATTCATTGAGCTTTTGTTATGTGCCAGGACCTATGATTAGTATTTTTTCATGTATTATCCCATAGCAAATTCTATGATGTATATACAGTTACCTTCATTTTACAAAGAAAATGGGAATTCAGGAGGGAAGTGGGCTGCTCAGTGTTATTTGGTCAGTAGGGACAGAGAGGTGGGAATGGAAGCCAGGCTGCCTTCCTCCAAGTGCTCTGCTCCTTTCTACCCATGCTGAACCACATCTGGAGAGCTAAATAAGCAGTTGTGGGGGTGAGGTATCATGGGGGGAGCCTTATATCTGGAGAGAAATGTGAGAACCCCAGGTTTCCTTGGTGTTCACACTCCTCCATTCCGGATGCTGCTTTCCCGCAGGAAGCGCTCTGTGTTCCTGGCAGTGTTCATCTGCCTGATGACTTGCTCCTCCATCATCTTTTTCCTGTTTCCCCGGTCAATTGGTGTGCAGCCTGCAGGCCTCAACTCTTCCACCGTGGCCTTTGATGAGTCTGATATCCACCTCAACATGACGGTGTGTAGTGGGTGCCCTGGCTCTGCCCATCTGTCCAGCAGTCCTTCCCTATATCCTTTGTCCAGTGTTGCAGTTGAGGTGTGGATAGCCAAGGATCTGGTGGCACCCAGAGGAGAGACGTAGGGAATAGCATGAGCTATCTGATAACAGATTGTGTAAAACTGGAACCCTCGACAGTCAGGGATCAGAATCCAGGTCAGATTAATAAATCATAGTGTGGAGTTGGGTGACATGCCTAAGACTCTGGATGAAGAGAATAGAAAGAAGCCATATAAAATGGGACTGGATCATGAAGATGAAGCCAGTATTTTTTTATTCATTTGTTTTCAAATGTGGGTCTCACTCTGTTGCCCAGGCTGGTCCAAACTCCTGGGCTCAAATAATCCCCCTACCTCAGCCTCCTGAGTAGGTGGGCACCACACCCAGCTCAATGTAACTTCTTTTTTAAATTTTTTTTATTTCTTATTTTGAGGTGGGGTCTGACTAGGTTGCTGAGAGTCTTCCTAAATTGCTGAGACTAGCCTCAAACCTGCAATCCTCCTGCCTCAGCCTCAGGTGTCACTAACATTATAGACATGCACCCTCCCACCTGACTCAGTGTAACTTTTTTTTTTGGTACCAGGGATTGAAATCAGGTACTCAACCACTGAGCCACATCCCCAGCCCTATTTTGTGCTTTAGTTAGAGACAAGGTCTCACTGAGTTGCTTAGTGCCTTGCTGTTGCTGAGGCTGGCTTTGAACCCGTGATTCTCCTATCTTAGCCTCCCAAAGTGCTATGCGAGGCAAGCGCTCTACCGCTGAGCTATAATCCCAGCCCCTCAATATAACTTCTTAAAGGTGACCCCTCACCATTAAGAGCCCATTTGATATCCAGGCACAATGGCACATGCCTATAATCCTAGCAACTCAGGAGGCTGAAGCAGAAGAATCACAAGTTCAAGGCTAGCCTCAGCAACTAAGTGAGGCTCTAAGCAACTTAGGTGCTGTTTCAAAATAAAAAGGGCTGGGGATGTGGCTTAGTAATTAAGTGCCCCTGGGTTCAGTCTTCCAGTATCAAAAAAAAGCCCATTGGAGGGGCTCTTGGTACTGATTTTCTGCACCTGAGGTCTATCATGCTAGGGTGGGACTCTGGCCCAAGAGCCAGGCTTCTGAAACTGTTTGGCTTCTCCCTTCCAAAGATGATGTACTCTTACCCTCCTTTCCTTGTGTTCATCCCCAGAGTATCCTGAATATCTCCAATACCAACTACTACCCCATCACTGTGACCCAGCTGACCATCGAGGTTCTGCACCTGTCCCTTGTGGTAGGACAGATTTCCAACAGCCTCTTCCTACACATTGGCCCTTTGGCCAGTGAACAGGTGACTCTCCTGTTCCTGGCCAATCTTGCCCACAGATGTTTGGATGTGTGTGGTGTTGGGAAGGGGGCAGCCTAAGGTGAGGCTAACCTTGTGCCCATTTGGTTAACAGGTGTTTTATGCAGTAGCCAGCAGTATACGAGATGAAAATACATAGTGAGTACCTTTTGACCTCTTTTCCCATAGTCTCTTGCCTGGCTTGGAAATCCAGATAACACCCACTGGGTTTCCTGATTCCTTAGCAAATTCTTCAGCCAATGCCTGGCCAGTCCCCTTGTGGCCAGGATTTAAGTGTATAAGGACTCAGAGTCCCTAGCTTCTGCCTATTGGACCCAGGCTGGAATTTGGTTAATCTTTCCAATATGTGACCTTGGGCTCTTTGGTCTAAATCACTGAGGAAAAGGAGTGTTTTGTTTTCTTCTGAGGGCGAGGCCAGGATGTACCTGGGCTAAGCACTGGGGGGTTAGAGTGATATTGCAGTCAAGGACATGGGGCCCTTCAGGAGACTAGATAACTGGGACCTGCAGGTCTCCAAGTTTTCTGAGAGGCCGCTTAGTATGAAATGTGACCCCATGTTCTCGTTCTCTCTCTCTCAGCAAAATCTGTACCTGGCTGAAAATCAAAGTCCACCATGTACTTTTGCATATCCAGTAAGTAGGGATTGAAGTTCTGGTGTCTCCTGTCCCACTTCTGACTTTATTCTCACCTCAGCTTTATCTCCTGGGGGGAGAAAGAGTCATTGCAGCTGATCCTGTGAATATTTGTCTCTGGGGAATAGCAAGTCCAGACGTTTCTCTGGGTCTCACCTTGCTTATAAGTTATTGGTCTGACAGCCCCAGTGTTGTCTGGAAGTTGCTGAACACAGGTGGGGCAGCTGTGTCTGGTGCCTTGGCACAGCAGGGAACAGAAGGAAGGAGGAGGGAGGTCTGAGGGAGCCACACTCCCCCCCTCGCCGCCGCCCCCCCCCCCCCCAGCACAACAGGGTCAGCCCTGTCCTTTTCCTCCCAGACATGACAACAAGGCCTGCTTCCTCTCCAGGGGCACCCTGACCTGGTCCCACCTGAGCCACTCAGAGCAGCTGGTCTTTGAGAGCTATGAATATGTGGACTGCCGGGGAAACATGTCAGTGCCACACCTGCTGATCCCTCACCCACCCTGACCTGGCTGCTGCCCTTTTACTCCAGGCGCCTGCAAGCCTGGTCCACATCTCCCACA